>MCJB01040371.1:31254-89940 GCA_002018475.1 Nicotiana obtusifolia | reverse complement strand
GCATCATGTAGCTTCCAACATCAATGACAAGATATGGATTTTCTGGGATAAGGACTTTTCTGGTACTATCACAGATCAAGATGAACAATAAGTCACAATTGAGTTAAAGCATGCAGAAGCTCCTGAAATCTTCCATCTCACAGTCATATATGCTAAATGCAAACCTCCTTTGAGGAAATCACTGTGGGACAAGCTAAGGAACAAAGCACAGAACTCTAGTGTACCATGGTGTGCCATTGGGGATTTCAATGTGATTGAATCCATTGAAGAAAAGATAGGGGGTATTCCATACCAACTCAACAAAAGCCTGGAGTTTCTGAGCATGATTGAGGATTGTGGACTCACTGACCTTGGATACTATGGACCTAGATACACTTGGTCTAATGGCAGAGGCCCCTGTTCAATTGTCTGGAAAAGACTGGATAGGGGATTGGCCAATGACAACTGGCTTGCTGCACACCCTGCCACTACCATTACACATCTAGCATCTACAGGATCAGATCATTCCCCTCTTATCATGGAAATCAATGTCAGACAGGATAATTCCACTAAGTATTTTAAATTCCTGAACTGCTGGACAGAAAATGCAACTTTCCTGCCACTGGTACAGCAAGTCTGGAATACACCAGTCAGTGGAAATGCAATGTGGATTTTTCATCAAAAACAAAAACACTTTTGCAAAGAATTATCCAAATGGTCCATACAAGAATAAGGGGATATTTTCCAGAAAGTCAAGGAATTTGAAGAGAAAGTCAGAATAGCAGAAGAGACCTGGGCACAGTCCAACAAAGAATCAGATAGAACAATTGCACATGAACTCAATGCTCAAAATGTCAAACATCTGAAGATTGAAGAGGCAGTCCTGAAGCAAAAAACAAAACTACAATGGTTCAAGGATGGAGATGCCAACACCAAATTCTTTCATAGTCTGATCAAAGGCAGAAGAAGAAAGCTGTATATCCACAAAATAAAAAATGAAGAGAATGACTGGATATATGGAGATAAAGCAATAGGTGAAGCTGCCTATGACCATTTCCACAACCTGTTCACTAATCCTGGGGGAGTCATCAGGGAAGATCTCCTATCTTGCATCCCTACACTGGTTACAGAAGGAGATAATCATCAACTCAACAAAGATCCTACAATGGAGGAGCTCAAAACACTTTTTCTCTATGAACCCATCCAGTGTTGCAGGTCCAGATGGCCTCAATGGAAAACTCTTTCAGCATTGTTGGTATACCATCCAGTTTGATCTCTTCAATGTGGTGAAGGCATTCTTCTATGGTCAATCAATGCCTAGGTACATGACACAAGCATGCTTGGTGCTGATACCTAAAGTGGAATTCCCTAACACTTTGTTAGAATTTAGACCTATAAATTTGAGCAATTTCATCAATAAGATTATATCCAAGATTATATCCAAGATTATTTCCAAAAGAATTGCACCTATTCTCCCCAAGATCATCTCTCCAAATCAGACTGGCTTTGTTAAAGGCAAAAGTATTTCTGAGAATATTATGCTTGCACACGAGATTGTCCAGGGAATCAAGAAGCCAAACATAGGTGCTAATGTAGTGATCAAATTGGAAATGGCAAAGGCTTATGACAGAGTATCTTGGTCCTTTACATGTATAATGATGAGAAGAATGGGTTTTAGTGAAAGAATCATTGGCATGGTATGGAGAACAATGTCCAACAAATGGTACTCTATCATAGTCAATGGCACAAGATTTGGCTTCTTTCATTCCACTAGAGGTCTAAAACAAAAGGGACCCTCTGGCACCCTCACTCTTCATTTTGGGAGCTGAACTACTATCTAGGATGCTCAATAATCTCACACATGATCAGCTCTTCAATGGCTTTTATATGGAAAAGAGAGGACCTCAAATCACACATTTGAGCTTTGCAGATGATGTGATCATCTTCACCTCAGGCTGCAGAACTTCTCTAAAGAAGATCATGAAGGTCCTTCAAGATTATGAGCAGACATCTGGGCAGCAGATCAACAAAAGCAAAAGTCATTTTATGACTGCCTCCTTTGCTTTCCAATATACTACCAAGAGAATTCAGCAGGTCACAGTTTTTACCAAAAATGAATCCCCTCTAACCTACTTAGGCTGCCCCCTATACATTGGCAGGAAAAGGATTATGCACTTCAATGGTATCATCTCTAAAATGGTAAGTAGAATAAGAGGTTAGCATGGCACGTTATTATCTTATGGGGGTAGATTGACCTTAATCAAGCATGTCCTGCAATCACTCCCTATCCACTTGTTGTCAGCAGTCATACCCCTAAAAGTTGTCCTTAAACAGATAGAGAAACTGGCAGCTAATTTTTTCTGGGGAATGAACAAATAAAGGAATAAATACCATTGGGCTTCATGGCACATACTATCATATCCACAGGAAGAAGGAGGCATTGGACTGAGACCTATAGCAGAGATTTGTAAATTATGGAATACAAACAATGGTGGGGATTCAGGACCAAACAGACACTATGGAGCAATTTCTTACTGGCCAAATACTGTAAGAGACCCAGATCAAAAAATGGAGCTTTGGACAGTCACAGACATGGAGAATAATGATGATCAACAAAGAAACTACTGGCTATCACATTCGATGGAGACTGCACTCATGAAATTTCAGCTTCTGGTGGGATAATTGGCTAGGTATTGGGCACTTAGCTAATTTCAGACAAGGACAGGGCAGGCCTGGCAACATCAAGGTCTCACAATACTGGACTGACGGGCAATGGGATATCCAGAAACTCAGTCAAATAACATCTCAAATAGCGCCCCTGTCCATAATCTCACACATTCTCCAAGTCAAAATCCATTATAACCCCCACATCAATGACATACCAATATGGTAGCCTTCTGCTTCTAGGGAATTCTCCTGTGCATCAGCATGGACTGTGTTGAGAGAAAGAAACCAAGTACTGCTCACAAATAACATGATATGGCACAAGAAAATACCCTTCATATGGTCCTTTTGCCTATGGAGAGCATTGAGAAACAAGCTGCCCACAGACGACAGAGTAGCTAGGTTTGGAGCTCCTAGTGTTAAACAAGTTTGTATGTTGCACCAAAGCAGGGAATGAAACAGAGGAGCACATACTTAACTCAGGTCATTTTGCTCAAATCATTTGGAAGCACTTCAATGCCCCAGTTGGGATACAAAATCACATACAGTCCCTAACAATGAAGCTAATGAATTGGTGGCTGCAAAAAAGAGAGAATAAGGTGCAGAAATTGGTCCTAGACACATTGCTAATCATTATATGCTGGAATTTGTGGAAGAACAAATGTACAGCCAAATATGGGGGGAAATCATCATCAGTTACCAGAGCACTGTACTCAATCACATCTTATCTACTTCTACTGCTCAGAACCTCTTATGCTAACATCAAATGGCCAGCCACATGGCCAGAAATGTACATGGCTATAGAGAGTTTACAGCATCACACTAATGTGCAGCAAGCAGTCTGGTTGAAGCCAACAGTTGGCTATGTCAAAATCAACTCAGATGGCAGTGCTTTAGGCAACCCAGGGAAAATAGGAGCAGGGGTCATCATTAGGGACCAGCAAGATAATTTTATTCATGCTATTTCAAGTCCACTAGGAGAGGGAACTAATAATTTAGCAGAAACTCAAGCAGCACTCATTGGCATCAACTGGTGTATGCAAAATGGCTACACCAAACTTCACTTGGAAACAGAATCTAAGCTGCTTACTCAATGGCTAACAGGACAGTCTAAGCCACCATGGACCTTAGATATGCTAATACTGGAAATCAAAAATTTGAGCCAACATTGTGAAGGCTTTAAGTGCACTCATGTCCTGAGAGAAGCCAATGGTCCAGCTGATACCTTGTCCAAACTGAGCCATGATTCCAACTCCCTAAGACACTATAACAGCCAAAGGGACTTGCCTGCTCACATAAGGGGACAGGTTCACCTTGACAGTAAAGGCACCCAACTTAGTGCAAAATTCCCTATTTAAGATACCAGCACACAAGCCACAATCATTAAGCCAACAGGAACTTCCCCCCCCCCCTTAACATGTCTGTTGAGTTTTGCAGGTACAGGACATAGCACTGTTTCACTGCTGCAGCTACAAAGGCAGCCACTAAAATACATGGTGCTGCAACCTCTACAACTGCAGCAACATCTTCTTCACAGCTTGTTTTTTTGCAGGGAAATAGAATTCTCCAGTGTATTACTAAAGCCAAACATCACAGCAGCAACCTCCTATTAGCAGTAACAATCAAACAAGTGCATCAACAGCAGCAAAAGGCAATCAACACTTCAGCAGCAAACACATTTTTCAGAAGCAAAGCAGTGGCCAGCTATAGGAATAAAAAAGCAGATAGGTTGGAAGGGTCCAGGATTAACATAAGGCAACTTTCAAATAGGCATCAGGTAGCTAATGACAGCAGCAACTACAACAACAGCACCAATGACAGCTGCAGTAGTAGCAGCACCATCAGTAGCAACATCAGTAATAGAGGCAGCAGCAACAACAGGGATGCATACTCATCAATGCACCAGCAGCTACCACCCACAGAAACGCAGGACAATCAGCAAGAGCAACACATACAAACACAGAAAGATTTCAAGGAATGCAGTAGTCACCAACTCAGATGAAATCATCATTGCAGAATCAAACACCACCATCAGCAGAATCCATCAGAGCAGGAAGCATATGAGGAATGTAGCAGCTCCGAGAGTACACCAATTCAGCTAGTCATGCCTGTATTGAGACAGAAAGATTTCATCAACACTAACAGCAGCAGCCATTACCAGAAGTCATCAATGCAGGGAGACATCAGGGCCATCGCAATGCATCATCCTCACAAGCAACACACAAACAACACACAGTCTCATAGCATTAACAGCACCAACATCAGCAACAAAAACAGCAGCAGCAACAGTAGTAGCAAGAACATCAACAACAACAACAAGATGGATAATCAATCAACAAGCCACAAATACATTCAGACAGCCAATAATCACATGCATCCAGAAGGAGATGAATATTCCAAAGGCTCAATACAGCTACAGACACATCTCTACCAATCTCACAAAAGCAGCAGACTATCCAGAAGCAGTAGATCACACAAGATTAACACAATGCAGTTTTCTCACAAGTATCAGGCTGATAACATACAGCTTTACAGCACCAGTAGCATAAAACAACCATTCAGAAGCAGCAACAACAAATGCAAACACAGCAGCAACAGTAAAAGTAACAGCAGGAACAGCAAGAACAGCAGCAGAATACACAGACATTCAACACTTCAACAGAACCTGCAAGCAACAAAAACACAAGTGCAGCTCTTTCCCAAACACAGCAAAAGCAGCAGTAGCAGCAAAAATAGCTACACCAACAGCAATTGTAGCAGCAGCAGCAGCAAAGGCACCAGCAGTAGCAACAGCAACAGTGACAACATCAGCAGCAGTAACAGCAGCAAGGAAAAAAATACAATCACCACCCCAGCAGAAAGCACAACACACATAAACAGAATACCTCCACAGCAGCAGTAGCAACAATCCTCAACTATGCTTCCTTTGTCAAAGCAAAGTTGAAGATTGTTACTTTCTATTTTATGATACATCACGTAGAAGATTCTCAATTTTTGCTAGAAAAAGACCTTATCGTACAGAGAGGATACTATTTCAAATCACTTCTTTAGTAGATTTAGGAACATATGTACTCTTTTGTATAGTTGACCTAGATTCACTTCACATTATTTTTGTACATATGATTGTCTATCGATGTTATAAGATAGACAATCATCACATCATCATAGGTCTAACCCATAGCTATCTAGGTATACTTGGTTGTCAAGTCTCGATGACCAAGAGTGTACATCTTTCATATTGGGAGGTAAGGTCTATGCCCCCCTCCATCTCTGTATTTTATGTTATATATATGAAAATTAACACTAGGCATACTGCCTAGTGAATTTGATTAAAAATAATAATAATAATCTCAATTTATCCTTTACCCTACTTTTTTATATAATAATATTGCCTCGTACCTTACTTTTTCTTTATAATATTGCAAGTGTATTCTTCGTATTGTTGGTGCATGACATCATGAAACGGTAGCAAACAATACAATTTGTCCAAACATTGTGTACATCAAAACAATATAGTACAATAGAATAAAATACTATATGATACATTATGAAATGATATATAACAACCATCCAAACAAGTTGTTAGTTTGTGCTATAATCAATCCAATGGCTTGTACAGTTCTATCATTAGATTGTGAACATAACTTTTATAACTGATAATAACTGATGATTTCGTATAAGTTAGACTCTGTACACTAAAGCATCTACTATATAAGTAAAGGACACATACTAATATATTATCTATTTAAACTTTTATCAAAATTAAATAAAAAATTATTGTGTAATAAATACTATGTCTAAAATACGTAGTTAATAGTATTATCCCTATAATCATGCCTATCTGTTATGTGCACTATCAACACGTTAGATATTTCTTTTCCATTAAAAAATCGAATTCTATTTAATTTTTAATTTTTCAGGCACAGCTGGGAACAAAAATTTTAATAAACGAGGCTTTTTATTATGAAATAAATTTTAAATATCTGAACTAATCTTACCATAATAAATTACGAATGATTTTACTAAAAATTCATATTATACTCCTCAATTCAATTTTGAAATTCTTCTATTAAACTTGATTTAACTCCTCATGTTAAAATTAAGATACTAATCAAATAAATTTAATTACTGATAGTGTAATTTATAGATTATTTCTTTTAGATTTTCGCTTAACTTATTTTAATTTTATGTGACGGATACAAAATTCACCTGCAAGGCTAACACATAATAACTTATAAACTTTCATGAAGGCGTATCATCAATCTCTAAACCGAGACATGGATTCCATCAACTAACTATTACTTCAACAAAGCATATTGTTAGCATCCAATTTATCAGGCATATTGAATGAAGAATTTGTTTTTTAATAAACTAAAACAATAAACAATACAAGAATTGAAAGGAATGCTGGAAAATAAGCTTCCAAGCTTGAACTTCCACTTCCATCCACAATGTATCCAATGTTAGGCTTGGGTATTGTTGGAGCACACACCTAACAATAATTATATCAAGATAAAAAGTATAAGTACATTTAATGCACTAAAATGTATTAGCATAAAAAGTCGGAGTTACACATTATCATAATCAAGATAAATTATATTTAGATTGTGTTATAATCATTCGAAAGGCTCGTCCAGTTCTAGCATTAGATTGTGAACATAATTTTAATAACTTAGAAGAACTGATGAATTAATCTTCGCGATATAAGCTAATCTCTATACATTAAAGCATCTACTATATAAGTAAAGGACACATATGAAGATATGATCTATTTAAATTTTTGTCAAATTTGAATAAGTGATTTTTTTGTAATAAATACTACGTCTAAATACATAGTTAATTGTATTATCTCAATACATATAATCATGCCTACCTGTTATGTGCACTATCAACACGCTCTACAAATGAAGCCTGGTAGATGTGACAACCCAAAATCCGACTAGTCATGATGGCACTTAATTCAAACTGCTAGGTAAGCCAATTAGCAACAATCCAATTCAAATGAGATTTACTGAGAAAATAAATGATGAAATAACTAAACTTTTATACAAAAATCCCAAGGATTGGTAGTACAAATCATAAGCTTCTAAGATTTAGAGTCTATAAAGCTGGTATGACATAAATACACCATATGTTCGAAATGTACATAAATAAATTTTTATAAATCTAAAGCTACCATGAACAAGAGGCAGCTACAAACGGAATGCAGGTACATCTTTAATGCCATCTCCCGCCGTACACAACAACATCAGCTCCAAAATCTGCACGCAAGGTGCAGAAGTGTATTATGAATAAAACCGACCCAACGTACTCAATAAGTAATAAACCTAACCTTAGGTTGAAAGCACTGACGAGCTTGGACAAAGGTCAGTGTCCAACACCAATAGCCGGAACAGTTTGTAACATATAAGAGAAACAGTACAAGCAATGACTCAAAATTATGTTGCTCAGCTCGTTCTCAGTTACGGAAAAATAGTCATGCTTCTCAGGTATAACAGTAAAACCCAAATCTTTCACCGAAAACATCAAAGTATGAGTAAGTCAGAAAAACAGTGATTTTTCCCAAAACCTTTCAACAATAAATAAGATGTTTCATTATCAGATAGCATGAGGAAAGTACTTCTCTATGCCTACATGTCACTGTACACGTGAAATGATGAATGTCACCAAAATCAGGTAGCATGAGGAAATGCATCTCTATGCCTGTATGTCAAATATGTATGTCAATGCAATGCATCACAATGATGAACTCACGTACTCACACTCTCAGAGTACTCAATCTCACTGTCTCACACTTCCCACTTATCAACATACTCAGTCACTCAGCACTATATAGGGCAGATCCAGCCCAAATGCTAAAAAATCTTGCTGCGGCGGGCAGCCCGATCCCATTGTGAATCAATAGCAACCGCGCTCACTGTGGGTGTGCAGTCTCTCGAGGGGCAGATCTAGCCCAAGCACTATAATAAGCCAATCATGGCATGAATCAATAAAGCCTGTTGCGCCATGCAGCCCGATCCCATAAATATCACTTACAAACAAGCCCTCGGCCTCACTCAGTCATCAATCTCTCGAGCATCTCGGGCTGAAAATGTCATGAAGATCAGCCCAAAAATAATGATATGATGTATTGATAAATAGTAATAGACTAAGATATGATATGCAAATGAATGAGTATGACTGAGTATGTAACTGCAATTTAAGCAAATAACTCGATAGCATATATGACCTCAGTGGGTCGCAACAGAATAAGCATATCCTAAATATGGTTTCTAACATGGATCACAGCTCAATTGCTCCAACACGTAGAAATCCCATGGTTAAAAATAAGATTAGGTGACTACACAGTACTACGAAAACAACTGAGTCATAATTCACACGATGCACGCGCACACGCCCGTCACCAAGCATGTGTGTCACCTCATCGCCAAAGACATAACACTTATATTCAGGGGTTCAATAACCTTAGCACCAAGTTTATAAGTGTTACTTACCTCGATCAAGCCAAATCCAATACCGAGCAAGCCAAACAATACTCTAGAAATGCCATCCTGTGCGTATCAACCTCCCAACGGCTTGAAACTAGCCAAAAGCAACTCAAATACATCAAATAATGCATAAGGAAACAAACTCAATCGATAAAGGTCGAATCTTTAATCAAAAACCCAAAGTCAACCAAAAACCCAAATTCAGGCTCGCACCTCGGAACCGACAAAACTCACAAATCTAACAACTCATTCAATTACGAGTCCAACCATATTGGTTTCACTCAAATCCGGCTTCGAATCGATGCTCAAAACTCAAAATTTCACTTTATAAAACTATAGACAAAACCCCCAATTTCTATTTTAAAATCATCAACTAAATGCCAAAAACGAGGATAGATTCATCAAATATAATCAAAACCGAGTAGAGAACACTTACCCCAATCCATATGTGAATACCGCTTCAAAAATCGCCTCAATCCAAGCTCCATAGCTCAAATACGCTAAAATGAACTCAAAATCCCGAAATTTGATGTGTTAATGCACTGTCAGGGGTTCCTCTTTGCGATCGTGGTCTCAAACAAGCTTGCCCAACTTTTTCAGACAGCCTCTAGTGTAATGGCAATAACTTTTTATACATAACTTCAGATGACCAAACGGTTTGATTTTCTGAAAACACGACACCAAGGGGCTACAACTTTTGTTTTTGGATCATCTCCAAATTCCTTGTAGATTGCAAGTTATAAGCTTCCAAAGTCGGCTCAGTGACAGCAGAATTTCTTTTTCGCGAACACGAAGATTGCTCCGCGAACGCGATTCACTGGCCCTTTTTTTCCCATTTTGCTATTCGCGAACACGACCCAATGTCCACAATCGTGATTCACACTGCTGTAGCCAAAACCAACAAATAAAAATGGCCTAAAAATGGTCCGAAACCACCTAGAAACTCACCCGAGCCCCTCGAGACCCCGTCCGAACATACCAACAAGTCTCAAAACATATTACAGACCTACTCGAAGCCTCAAATCACGCATAAAAACATCAAAATCACAAACCGCACCTCAAATCAAGCTTAATGGACTTAGAATCTTTCAACTTCCAAAACTCGTGCCGAAACGTATCAAATCAACCTGGAATGAGCTCAAATTTTGCACACAAGTCCCAAATGACATAGCGAAGCTATTCAAATTCCTGAAACCGCGATCCAAACCCGATATCATCAAAGTCAACTTCCGGTCAAACTTATGAACTTTCCAAACCTTCAAATTTCCAACTTTCGACAATTAGCACAGAAACCTTCTAGAAATATACAAATGCAAATTCTGGCACACGCCTGAGTCCAAAATCACCATCCGGACCTAACGGAACCATTAAAACTCTGGTCCGGGGTCGAATACACAAAAGTTAAACTTGGTCAACGCCTCCAACTTAAAGCTTCAAACATGAAATTCATTCTTCCAAACCAATTTCGAGTAACCTGAAAACAAAACCGACGATTCACACAAGTTATAATACATCATACACAGCTACTCATGCCCTCAAACCACCGAGCGAAGTGCAAATGCTCAAAACGACCGGTCAGGTCATTATATTCTCCCCTACTTAAACATACGTTCGTCCTCGAATGTGCCAAGAGTCATTCCAAAGCCATCAAAATCCCTGTAACTCACCTTGCACATACTGAGGGGTGATCCCACGTCACCCTAATCCATATAATCCTGACGACACAGCCTAACTGAAGATCCTTAATTCAACCTTAGCCCATAAACCTTGGAACCCAATTTCGAACATTCGGAATTCCTTACAAAACTCAAATAGCGCACCTACACGTTGTATAAGTCTAAACAAGCTGCGTTAAGTCATATCCATAACCCAAGATGTAATCATATGATATACCACATCACTCAGACACTCACATCAATAACTTTTGACCACAGTAGCTGCTCAAAACACACCCGGTACAAGAGACTCCGAGAAAGCAAACTAAATCATAGATACGAAAGTTTCCCTACGAAAGTGTTGGCTTCAACAACCCATAAGGGACGGCTTGCCAAGCTACACTAACAGTTCATTTGCTGATAGTCATAAAAGTTTTCCTACAAAGGAGCTAGCTTCAACAACCCATAAGGGACGGCTTCCAAAATACACAACTCAAAAAACTTTTGTACTATAACCAACTTTAGCTGCTATAACTCAGAAAACTTTCGTACTACAATAAGCTAACTTTCTTAGAGTATTCTTACTCTATTTTCATACATAAACCGGTCTTTCCATCCATTCAAAAGAAAGAAGAACAGGAAATTTAGAAGGAACTCATATGTAATATATCACAACGGATTACAAAGGTTACCAGATCCTCTTACAACCACTACATGGCCTCTTTTATATAGGACTAGGAAGTTATTACCAGACAAACTTATATTACAAAATAAACATACCTTACATGGAAAACGTATCTACAAGTGGGTCCCTTTTTACATGTGAAGGACCTTATGCAAAGCAGCTAAAAAAAACTCCTAAAAACATGTGAAAGAGGTGAAATATACATGGTATAGCATGTGAAAGTATGTGGGAGCATGTGAAAACATGTGAAAGTAGGATGCTGCATGTGACGAAGCATGTGGAGGCATGTGAAAGTGGGGCCCAAAATAGTATGGAAAGATATGAAAATTTGTCTTGGCATTGGTAGATGATTTTTTAGAGTTTTTTGGTAGGTAATATGGGATTATGGTAGAATTAGCAGGGATTTAGATAATTATCTTCCATTGATTTTCTGAGTTTGTCTTCTAGACATATTTTCAAATATCTTGTATAGTAATGCCTGGAACTTGACGGTCTTTTTTCATTGTGTTCCTTCTCCTTTGGATTGAGATATGTAATCCACAAACTTAATCTGGAGATGTCTTGAGTGATCTTTTCTCAGATAACTTCGTATGGGGTTTAATATTCCTTTGCTGTTTCTCGAACTCTTTCCCAGTGAGGATGAGTGCTAGTATAATTCCAGCTCGCGCAATCTTTTGGCCATATATCTCTCGGGATGCACCTATTTTGTTAGAAGATAATTCTTTGTTCTTCACTATATTCTTCTTTCATGGATAAAATGGACACGGGAAATTTCCACCAGAATGATACTTCTGCTTGCGCCTGGACTTTTCCATTAATAATCTTCACTGGCCTATGGAACATGAATACCTTTTCTTTATAGGAATCATTGACGCATTTTAGCCAATATCTCCGACACTTGAACAATAATAGAAATATTTTAAGAGCATGTGCAATGTTGTCAAAATCCTTGAAGACGTTGCACTTGAATTCCATGAAAATATAATACTAATGGCATAGCCACCAGAAAAACCATAATAGTTCTTATGGAAAATCCTTTGCTTGTGCTATGAATATGTGGTAGAATAGATATTCTGGATTGACCCCATAAGGCTTGAGAGTTGATCCTCCATGTTACCGGAAAACCTGAAGCTCATAATAAGTTCTTCTTTACATTATAATTGATGGATCATAAGGATGTGATTGAACAACTCTAATGGATGATCCATTGGCTTCAATGAACTCGTTCCTAGAACATTTGAAAACATGAAGATGTGGCTGATTAGCTTTTGTTTTGACTTCATCTTTGCTGGGGAAAATCTCTTTGAGAATTCTTCCAGTCGAGATAGAAAATCTGTGAGAATATTATCATTTCCTTTCAGGTGCTTGACTTGAAACTTGTATGGAGAGAACCATTGGGCCCATTTGAGAATCTGAGGATTGGGAATAATTTTTGCATTTTTCTTGATCATCTTTGGAAGGCCTTCATATCCATTTCTAACAAAAATTCAATACGAATCAGGCAAAAATTGAACTTTTTGATTCCATTCTTCACAGCAAGAATTTCCTTGAAAGTGGAGTGATAATGTTGCTCGGCATCTTTGAACTTTCCGCTAGCATATCCAAATATCTTCCTCTAGCCATCTCTTTTTTCAAATAGAACAACACTCCAGTATTCATTGCTGGCATCAATTTGCAGTATCTTCTTGCCTTTTGAAGGGATGTACAGAGACTTGACATCTTTAGATATCTCCTTTATTTCCCCAACTGCTTCATCTTGTTCCTTTTCCCATGATGGAGCATTTTCCTGGAGCATCTTCGTGAGCAGAGAAATATATGTAGATATATTTAGGATGAAATCTTTTACATAATTTACTACACCCAAGAACTGTTGGATCTGTTTTGTTGTGAGTCCGGTATCATAAAATTTGAGTAGTTCCTGACATATATGTGGTCCTGGACTGTATGGACCTTGGACAAAATGCATTCCGAGAAAATCAATCTCCTTTTGAGCAAAAACTATCTTTTTTTCTGAAAGCATGATCTCATACTGTGTTACCAATGCCTCAAGTTGATGAAGCAAGTCAACATATTCCTCTAATGTATCACTAAATAACAGGATGTCATCAATGTAAACTAAAGAGGCATGGAGGATAAGCTGAAATATTTTAATCATGGCTTTTTGGAACAAGGAGGTTGCTGTCTTTAATCCGAAGGGCATGACTTTCCATTGGAAGTGATTATTGGGGATGCAAAATCCCATTTTGGCACTTTCTTCGGGGTGGATTCCCAATTGCCAAAATCCAGGTTTAAGATCAAACTTGAAAAAATATTTGGCCTTGGCTAAGTGGAGAAAAGAGTGAGTTTATTTGGGATAGGGAATTTATCATCTTGGAGGAAGTGGTTAAGTGGCTGGCAGTTAATAACTAACCTGAGTTTACCTCTTGCTTGCTCAGCTCTTTTGTTGACATAAAATGCTTCGCATGCCCATTGTGAATCTAATGGCTCTATTAAATCAAATTCCAAGAGTTCTTCGCATTCTTTCTTTGCAAGCTGAAGATGGTCTGGATTCATGCCTAAATGTCTGTCTATTGTTGGATTGATGTTTTCATTCTTCTTGAAAGGGATCTTTATAAAAAAAAACACTTTGTTCTTCCATAACGGGCTTCCCTTTCTTCATAAAATCCTTGTGAGATTTAGCACATGAATGCTCAATGAGATTTTGTTCAATCTCCTTGATTTGTTCGTTGCTGGTGATTTAGAATAGCCTTGGAATTTCACAATAAAGTTTGAAATGCTTCTAAAATGTTATCTTGTTAGCCCTGATCTGGAGTTGATCTTTTAGTTGTCTGAAAATGTCGAATCCAACAATAACATCCTTTCCTGGTACATCAAAGCCGATCAGCTTGGTATGTACTTCAATCCTGGAAAGAACTCAATTGTGACAGGGTTCTTTGTGATAACGGTGGTAGTTAGGATTCCATCTGATGCAGTGTTGAAATCCTTAAAGCGAGGAACCCATTGATATCAGGGAGAACAGCAGGGTTCATGAGTGAACAAGCAGACAAAAGCGATGACTCGAGTTGGTTTATCCCAATTTGATGAATAAACCTTGAGTTCCACTTGAGAGATGCCTACAAGAGCGTTGATCTCCACTCGGGCTTTGGCCACCGGTTCTGAAATTTGGTAGTGGTCATCACCATGATCCTCGTATATATCAAGAGAAAATAAGATATCTTCAGTGGGTTCATCATCCATAGAGAATATGGACTCAAGGTCCTCTTCCTTTTCAAGATGTATGCCAGTGTAATCTTCAATCTTTTCGAGGAGTTTGTCAGATTTCCTCGATTGTGGGTAATTTCTTGCAAAATGTCTGATCTTGTGGAAAATAAAGCATATGTTCTTTTTATGTAAATTCTGTGGCCTCCTTCGACTTAAATATTTTTTGCGCCTCTTGTACCTTGATTTCCCATCTGGAATTCTTGGCCATCTGAACCTCCTAAATCCTCTCTGTCGCCTGGATGTGTGGCAGGAACATCCTGATCCGGTGATAATATCATATTTGTGGCATGCTTTGTCAAGCGCTAGATTATGTTGGATAATTTGTTTTAGGCCAGAGCGCTTCGTACAAATGTCATACAATGCAACGAAAATAGCTTGCCTGATGTAGCCAACATGTGGGATTGTTATGGACTGAAACTTTTCTTCAATGATGGTCATGGTTCGGCTTGCCAACAACTTTGGAAAGGAAGAGACAAAAGGCTTGCTTCAGGTAGACGTCTCCACAGATCTCGAAGTATATCTTCGCCATTTTTTAGAAATTCTTGTCAATGTCATTTCTGTCGAATGACATATACTTCATCTCGAAGAGTTGTCTACGCATCTTTTCTTGTCTTTGGCCAGTATCTCCACAGAAAACTTCATGTAGGATTCATATGTTTAAGGCAAAGTCTTGGGAAGTAAGAAAAGTATTTTTGTTTTGTATCCCAAGTGAGTTCCACCAATCTCTGAGGATTCCTGATAACCGTGAAGTGAGTTTTGACAGGATGATATACTTTTCTCGTTCCACCAGATTTTTGGTCACCATCCAAGTATAGAAGTCTTGGATCCTTTGACGCCATTTTGAAACATTGACATCATCAAAGGTGAAAGTGTGGAAGCCAGTTCCAACCGGTTTTGACGCCATGGGCTCATATCTTCTTTCTTGCATTTGTTCATCTGTCACACCTTTTTGATGCTCATCTACTTCATATGTTTCTAGGTCTCTTGGCTAGTTTTCAAATATCGGGGGATCATCTTCTTCGGAAGAGTTTGTTGTGAATTCGTTACTTGATTGAGAGCTATCTTCCCTTGTATCATCGTTTGATGAATTAAGAGATTCCGACCATTTGGAATCTTCTTCTGACATGTTTCTTGGTTGGGATACATGTAGCTCTGGAGCCTTCTGATAAAAAATCATCAGATTTTTGAGGTTGGACCCTTTTGAACTTTCTCCTTGATCTCGCCTTTTCTTGGTTTATTTTTGGGCTGGAAGAGCATCTTTCCTTTCCCAAACCATTTTTTCAATATCAAAATCATGTTCTTCTTTTACGGGTTGGGTGAAAGAAACTGAATTTTTTGAGGTAGTAGGAAAAGTAGAAAAAGTGTACTCCAATTTACGTAGGGAATATGCTTGTGGCGACATAGGGGAGAAGGTAGGTTTTGAAGGGAAAACTGGGGTCTTTTGTGATTCAAAGTGGTCATTTCTCAAAAGTTAAATTTGTTCCCTGATGGAAATTGTCTCCTTTTGTTGTTATTAGAAGAACTGGAAAAGTGAAGTTCCTGGGGGACAAATATCATATTGTAGATTTGCCAACCTTAGTTCCAGGGCTTTGATTAGTCCTGCATGGTGAGACGATGTTTGCTCCGCCTTTTTCTGAATTGTTTCTACTTTGCTCATCATTTTATTTTGTGTATGGGCCACGTTCTTTATGGTGTTGCCAATGTTATTCAATACTTTGTTTTGGCAGATGGAATTTTCTGATTGCTAGTTAGTTGTTACCCCGATATCACTCGTTGGGGGTTTTTCTCCAGTAGGTAGCACTATGTTTTTATTGGGGGTTTTTGGAGCATGGCTTATACCCTCTTTTTCAAAAGGTTGAAGTGAAGAAAAAACTTGGATATGACTGGAGCTTGAAGGACTTAGCATGAATATATGTGGTTGTGTGGGCTTTGGGGTTTTTTGAGTTGGTAAAGTATTAGGTTCAGGTGGCTTTTTGGATTCTGGGTATGAGCTAAGCATGGTTTGGGTTTGGGTGTGGTTTCAATATCTTCCCAGCTTGGAGTGAATTTTTTTGGTAATTTTGGCCATTCCTGGGTTTTGTAACTGACAAGAAATTCATATTTACCTGGACGGCATAATGAGCCAATTGAAGGATCTTTATTTTCATATTTGGCTCGAAATTGCTTTTCAGTGGCTTCCCCCTTTTCCTTGGATTTTGATTTGGTCTTGTTGAGGCCAAATCTTTCCCAATGATGTAGGTGGTGTTCATCATATTCTCCGATTTGAACTTCTAAACGGTCTTTGTAGTTGCAACCAAGATCCCAAGGGCAGTGTGCCGTAAATGGGCATTTGAACCACCAAACTCTTCTGCCCTCTTTGTCGAAATGTTTACACTGGTCATATTCTTCCATGATAGTTTGTATATTCCAGAAGGGTTCACATTCAGGGTAAGAGTGTGTATCTTTAGATTGGATCATTTGGCAACAAAAGATGGTTTTATTGGGTTTTTTGAGATGGGAATAGTCAAAGCATATGGAAACTGTTTTGTCATTTCTTTTGGTAAAAGTTGGCTCACCAGATTGTAGAGATTTCTCTGGTTCCTTTAACTTTTCCTAATATGTGATCTAGAAATCAGGAAGGATTTTGACACGCTCATCTCTGAGAATTTGTCTAGGTATGTGGGTGCACAGGGTGTTTCCTTTGGTAGCATCAATATTCAAGTGTAAAGTATTTTCTCCTACGGGAAGCTAGAGATCCATGGGATGATTTTGGACCCGCCACGCCATTTGGTGATGAAGAGTGGCTTGGATAGCATCTTTGGCTTGTGGGGATCCCTGGATTTGATCTTGGATTTTTAATGCTTCGGTTAGGTATGGGTCATGAAGGAACATGTTAAAGTTTGGAAAGATAGTTATGAAGACAGTCCCAACATTCAAGGTAACTTCCAGAGTACCCAAATTGCCATGTTGGCACTCATAGTATCTTGTATCTAGAAGGGAAAGTCGAGCAACAATAGGTTGACCTTTTCATCCGTGGTATGTTAAAGCGATTCGGATAGCACCAAAATAAATATGGGTAAAACCATGATTTCTCCATTTTCTGGAAAAATCATCTAGAATTTGAAGGGTGATAAATTATTCCTCTCGAGTGGCAAGAATAGGATGCTGGTCAAGTTTTGAGACAACAACATATTCTTTGACTCCTTTTGGTCTGTGTTGAACTGAGGAACGAATTTGGCACCCTGGTGCAAATGATTTTTTGGCAAAGGCTCAGTAAGGGTTTATAAGGGGTAGTTCAGTGGTGGTTACTTTCTGTTCGTCGGGTAGGATATCTTCTTCATAGAGGTAATCATATTTTTTGGAAAAGGTTTTATATAGAGTAGGGGACATATTCGTCTTTGCAAGGGAAGATGATGATGGAAATGACTCAGACATATTTAGTAAACTGTTCCTCCGTCTGAATGGATGGGATGGCTCTTATACCACAGTATAAGAATAGAGCAAGAGACTTCAAGAAAGCAAACTAAATCATAGATACGAAAGTTTCCCTACAAAAGGGATGGCTTTAACAACCCATAAGGGATGGCTTGCCAAGCTACACTAACAGTTAATTTGCTTATAGCCACTAAGGTTTTCCTACAAAGGGGCTGGCTTCAACAACTCATAAGGGAAGGCTTGCCAAGCTACAGGACTTAGAAAACTATTATACTATAACCAACTTTAGCAGTTAAAACTCAGAAAACTTTCATACTACAATAAGCTAGCTTTCTTAGAGTATTCTAACCTTTATTTTCATACATGGACCGGTCTTTCCATCCATTCGAAAGAAAGAACAAGAGGAAATTTAGAAGGAACTCAAAAGTAATATATCACAAAGGTTTACAAAGGTTACCAGATCCTCTTACAACCACTACATGGCCTCCTTTATATTTGACTAGGAGGTTATTATAAGACAAACTTATATTACAAAATAAACTTATCTTACATGGCAAACCTATCTACAAGTTGGTCCCTTTTTACATGTGAAGGAACTTATGCAAAGCAGCTAAAAAAAACTCCTGAAAACATATGAAAAAGGTGAAATATACATAGTATAGCACGTGAAATTATGTGGGAGCATGCGAAAACATGCAAAAGTAGGATGCTGCATGTGAAGAAGCATGTGGAGGCATGTGGAAGCATGTGAAAGTGGGGCCCGGATAGTATGGAAAGATGTGGCAATTTGTCTTGGCATGGGTAGATGATTTCTTAGGGTTTTTCGGTTGGTAATGTGGGATTATGTTGGGATTAGTAGGGATTAGTAGGGATTTAGATAATTATTTTCCATTGATTCTCTGAGTTTGTCTTCTAGACATCTTTTCAAAGATCTTGTGTAGTAACGCCTAGAACTTGACGGTCTTTCTACGTTGTGTTCCTTCTCCTTTGGATTGAGAGATGTAATCCGCAACCTTAATCTGGAGATGTCTTGGGTGATCTTTTCTCGGATACCTTCGTATGGGGTTTGATATTTCTTTGCTGCTTCTCGGGCTCTTTCCCAGTGAGGATGAGTGCTGGTATAATTCTAGCTTGCCCAATCTTTTGGCCATATATCTCTCGAGATGTACCTATTTTACTGGAAGATAATTCTTTGTGCTCACTATATTCTTCTTCCATGTATAAAATGGACACAGAAAATTCCCACCAGAATGATACTTCTGCTTGCGCCTGGACTTTTCCATTAATAATCTTCACTGGCCTATGGAACATGAATACCTTTGCTTTGTAGAAATCATTGAAGCATTTTATCCAATATCTTCGAGGATTGAAAAATAATAGAAATATTTTATGAGCATGTTCAATGTTGTCAAAATCCTTGAAGACGTTGCACTTGAATTCCATGAAAATATAATACTGATGGCATAGGTACTAGAAAAACCATAATAGTTCTTGTGGAAAATCCTTCACTTGTACTATGAATATGTGTCAGAATGGATATTCTGAATTGACCCCATAAGGCTTGAGAATGGATCCTCCATGTTGCCGAAAAACTTGGATCTCATAATAAGTTCTTCTTTCCATTATAATTGATGGATCAAAAAGATCCATGAGATTGAACTACCCTGGTGGATGATCCGTTGGCTTCAACGAACTCGTTCTTGAAAACATGAAGATGTGCCTGATTAGCCTTTGTTTTGACTTCATCTTTGCTGGGAAAAATCTCTTTGAGAATTCTTCCGGTTGAGATAGAAAATCTGCGAGAATATTATCATTTCCTTTCAGGTGCTTGACTTGAAACCTATATGGAGAGAACCATTGGGCCCATCTGAGATCTGAGGATTGTGAATAATTTTTGCATTTATCTGGAACATCTTTGGGAAGGCCTTCATATCCATTTCAATTAGAAATTCTGTATGAATCAGAAAAAAATTGAACTTCTTGATTCCATTCTTCACTGCAAGAATTTCTTGAAAGTGGAGTGAAAATGTCGCTCGGCATCTTTGAACTTTCCGCTAGCATATCCGCATATCTTCCTCTAGACATCTTTTACTTCAAAGAGAACAGCCTTCCACTATTCATTGCCGGCATCAGTTTGCAGTATCTTCTTACCGTCTGAAGGGATGTAGAGAGACTCGCCATCTTTAGATATCTCCTTTATTTCCCTAACTGCTTCATCTTGTTCCTTTCCCCATGAGGAGCATTTTTCTGGAGCATCTTCGTGAGCGGAGAAATGTATGTAGAGATATTTGAAATGAAATCTCTTACATAATTTACTACACCCAATAACTGTTGGATCTACTTTGTTGCAAGTCCGATATCAGAAAATGTGAGTAGTTCCTGACATATATGTGGTCCTGAACTGTATGCACCTTAGACAAAATGCATTCCAAGAAAACCAATCTCCTTTTGAGCAAGAACCATCTTTTTGCTGAAAGCATGATCCCGTACTATGTTACCAATGCCTCAAATTGATGAATCAAGTCGACATGTTCCTCTAATGTATCATTAAATAACAGGATGTCATCAATGTAAACTAAAGATGTACCGAGGAAGGGCTGAAATATTTTTATCATGGCTTTTTGGAACAAGGAGGGTGCAGCTTTTAATCCGAAGGGCATGACTTTCCATTGGAAGTGATGATCGAGGAAGCAAAATCTCGTTTTGGCTCTTTCTTTGTGGTGGATTCTCAATTGCCAAAATCCAGATTTAAGATCAAACTTGGAAAAATATTTGGCGTTGGCTAAGTGGGAGAAAATAGTGAGTTTATTTGCGATATGGAATTTTTCATCTTGGAGGAATTGGTTAAGTGGCTGGTAGTTAATATCTAACCTGAGTTTTGTTCTTGTTTGCTCAGCTCTTTTGTTGACATGAAATGCTTCGTATCTCATTTTGAATCTGATGGCTCTATTAAATCAAATTCCAAGAGTTCATTGCATTGTTTCTTTGCAAGCTGAAGTTGGTCTAGATTCATGCATGAATGACTGGCTTTTGTTGGATTGATGTTTTCATTCTTCTTGAAAGGGATCTTGATAAAAAACTCTTCATCCTTTCATAACAGGCTTTTCCCTCTCTTCGTAAAATCCTTGTGAGATTCAGCACATGAATGCTCAATCAGATTTTGTTCAATCTCCTTGATTTCTTCGTTGCTGGTGATTTGGAATAGCCTTGGAATTTCATAATAAGATTTGAATCGTTTCTTAAAGGTTATCCCGTTAGCCCTAATCTGGAGTTGATCTTTTTGTTGTCTGAAAATGTCGAATCCAACAATAAGTTCTTTTCCTGGTACATCAGAGCCGATCAGCTTGGTTCCGTACTTCAATCCTGGAAAGAACTCAATTGTGACTTGGTGCTTTGTGATAACGATGGTAGTCAGGATTCCTTTTGATGCAGTATTGAAATCCTTAAAGTGAGGTACCCATTGATCTTCAGGGAGAATAGCAGGGTTCGTGAGTGAACAAGCAGCTCTAGTGTCAATAAAAGCGATGACTCGAGTTGGTTTATCCTATTTGGATGAATAAACCTTGAGTTCCACTAGAGGGATGACTACAAGAGCGTTGATCTCCTTTCAGGCTTTGGCCATCGGTTCTGAAATTTAGTAGTGGTCATCACCATGATCTTCATATATATCAGGAGAGAATAAGGTTTCTTCAGTGTGTTAATCGTCCATAGAGAATAAAGACTCGAGGTCCTCTTCCTTTCCGAGATGTATGATAGTGCAATTTTAAATCTCTTGGAGGACTTAGATAGATTTCCTCGATTGTTGATAATTTCTTGCGAAATGTCCGATCTTGTGGCAAATAAAGCATTTGTTCTTTTTATGAAAATTCCCTGGCCTCCTTCGTCTGAAATATTTTGTGCATCTCCTGGACCTTGATTTCCCATCTAGAATTCTTGGCCATCTAAACCTCCTGAATTCTCTCTGTCGCCTGGATGTCTGGCAGGAACATCCGGATCCGGTGATCAGATCAGATTTGCAGCATGCTTTGTCAAGCGCTGGATTGGGTTGGATAATTCGTCTTAGTGCAGAGCGCTTCGTATAAATATCATCCAATGCAGTGAAAATTCCTTGCCTGATGTAGCCGACTTGTGGGATTGTTATGGACTAAAACTTTTCTTCAGTGATGGTCATGGTTCGACTGGCCAAAAACTTTGGAAGGGAAGAGACAAAGGCTTGCTTCAGGTTGATGTCTCCACCGATCTCGAAGTATATCTTCGCCATTTTTTGAAAATGCTTGTCAATGTCATTTCTATCGAGTGACACACACTTCATCTCGAAGAGTTGTCTACGCATCTTTTCTTTTCTTTGGCCAGTATCTCCACAGAAAACTTCATGTAAGATTCTAATTTTGAAGGCAAAGTCTTGGGAAGTAAGAAAAGTATTTTTGTCTTGAATCACAAGTGAGTTCCACCAATCTCTGAGGATTCCTGAGAACCGTGAAGTGAGTTCTGACAGGATGATATACTTTTCTTGTTCCACCAAATTTTTGGTCATCATCCAAGCATAGAAGTCTTGGATCCTTTGAGGCCATTTTGAAACCTTGACGTCATCTAAGGTGAAAGTGTGGAAGCCAGTTCCAACCCGTTTTGACGCCATGGGCTCATATCTTCTTTCTGGGATTAGTTCATCTATCATGCCTTCTTGATCCTCATCTACTTCAGGTATTTTTGGGTCTCTTGGCTGGTTTACAAATATTGGGAGACATATAGGTCTGGAGCCTTCTGATCAGAAATCATTAGATTTTCGGGGTTGGACCCTTTTGAACTTTCTCCCTGATCTTGCTTTTTCTTGGTTTGTTTCTGGGCTGCAAGAGCATCTTTCCTTTCCCAAACCATTTTTGCAATGTCAAAATCATATTCTATTTTTACGGGTTGGGTAAAAGAAATAGGATTTTGTGAGGTAGTAGGAAAAGTAGAAAAAGTGTATTCAAATTTATGTGGGGAATATGCTTGTGGCGACATAGGGAAGAAGATAGGTTTTGAAGGGAAAACTGGGGTCTTTTGTGACTCAAAGTGGTCCTTTCTCAAAATTTGAATTTGTTCCCTAATGGAAATTGTCTCCTTTTGTTGTTGTTGGAAGAACTGAAAAAGTGAAGTTCCTAGAAGACAAATCTTATATTGTAGATTTTAGAATCTTAGTTCCAGGGCTTCGATTAGTCCTGCATGGTGAGACGATGTCTGATCATCATTTTGTTTTGTGTATGGGCCACGTTCTTTATGGTGTTGCCAAAGTTGTTCAGTAATTTGTTTTGGCAGATGGAATATCTGATTGCCAGTTCATTGTTGCTTCGATATCACTCATTGGGAGTTTTTCTCCAGTAGATGGCACTATGTTATGCTTGGGGATTTTTGGAGCATGGCTTTTACACTCTTTTTCAAAAGGTTGAAGTGAAAAAAAATCTTTGGTATGACTGGAGCTTGAAGGACTTAGCATGAATATATGTAATTGTGTGGCTTTGGGGTTTTTTGAGTTGGTGAAGTCTTAGGTTCAGGTGGCTTTTTGGATTCTAGGGTATGAGCCGAGCGTGGTTTGGATTTGGGTGTGGTTTCATTATATTCCCAGCTTGGAGTGAATTTTTCTGGTAATTTTGGCCATTCCTGGGGTTTGTAACTAACAAGAAATTCATACTTACCTGAACGGCTTAATGAGACAATTGAAGGATCTTTATTTTCATATTTGGCTCGAAATTGCTTTTCAGTGGCTTTCCCCTTTTTCCATGGATTTTGATTTTGTCTCGTTGAGGCCAAATCTTTCCTTATGATGCAAGTGGTGTTCATCATATTCTCCGATTGGATCTTTCAAACAATCTTGGCAATCGCAACCAAGATCCTAAGGGCAGTGTCCCGTAAAGGGGCATTTGAACCACCAAACTCTTCTGCCTTCTTTGTCGAAATGTTTACACCAGTCATGTTCTTCCATGATAGTTCGTATATTCCAGAAGGGTTCACTTTCAGGGTCAGGGTCTGTGTCTTTAGGTTGGATCATTTGGCAAGAAAAGATTATTTTATTGGGTTTTTTGAGATAGGAATGGTCAAAGCTTACGAAAACTATTTTGTCATTTCTTTTGGTAAAAGTTGGCTCACCAGATTGCAGAGATTACTCCGGTTCCCTTAACTTTTCATAATTTGTGATCCAGGAATCAGGAAGCATTTTGGCGAGCTCATCTCTGGGAATTCGTCTGGGTATTTGGGTGCACAGGGTGTTTCCTTTCGTAGCATCAATATTCAAGAGTAAAGCATTTCCTCCTCTGGGAAGGCAGTGATCCATGGCATGATTTTGGACCTGCCACGCCATTTGGTGATGAAGAGTGGCTTGGATTGTATCTTTTGCTAGTGGGGCTCCCTGGATTTGAACTTGGATTTTTAATCTAGGTATGGGTCATGAAGGGACATGTTGAAATTTGGAAAGATAAATATGAAGATATTCCCAGCATTCAAAGTAACTTCTGCAGTACCCAAATTGGCATGTTGGTACTCATAGTATCTTGTATCTAGAAGAGAAAGTCGTGCAAAAGCAGGTTGACCTTTTCTTCCGTGATATGTTAAAGCGATTCAGATAGCGCCAAAATAGATATGGGTAAAACCATGATTTCTCCATTGTCTGGGAAAATCCTCTGGGATTTGAAGGGTGATAAATTGTTCCTCTCGAGCGGCAAGAATAGGATGCTAGTCAAGTTTTGAGGCACCAACATAATTTTTAGTCCTTTTGGTCTGTGTTGAACTGAGGAACGAATTTGGGACCGTGGTGCAAATGATTTTTTGGCAAAGGCCGAGTAAGGGTTTATAAGGGGTAGTTCAGTGGAGGTTACTTTCTGTTCGTCGGGTAGGATATCTACTTCATAGAGATAATCATATTTTTTTGACAAGGTTTTATATAGAGTAGGGGACATATTCATCTTTGCAAGGGAAGAGGATGATGGAAATGACTCAGACATATTTAGTAAACTGTTCCTCCCTCCGAAAGGATGGCTGGCTCTGATACCATAGTATAAGAATAGAGCAAAAGACTCCAAGAAAGCAAACTAAATCATAGATAATTCATACGAAAGTTTCCCTACAAAAGGGCTGGCTTCAACAACAAACCTCATATAAAACAAAACCTCGCTCTAAACCTTAGTACACTCCTGATGATGAAAGAAACACGCAGAAACTCATAACCACTCATCAGCTCAACAAGTCACGGAGCCCTCTCTCATCCGACAAGAACCAATGCCAAATCCTAAGCCGACTTTCGATATTATTCCTCCATGCATACTGTAATCAAATCTGATAGTACCCATTCTAGGTCGAATGACCTCATCTCATCAAACACAACCATTCTAGTAACAGGCTACACCAATACAACCCAAAGCCACAAACCGTGCAATCCATGCACAAATAAGCAACAATTTAAATGCAACAAAAAATGGAAAATGACTCAAATGAGAGAATCAACCAGCAAGCTCAACAAGTACCACCACAACCGTATTGCTAAGAACCCATCACACACAGTAGAACCAAAACACACGAATCTATCTCAAAGGATCATATCCCATCATAACCCAGCTGCAATACGTGACCCATCCAAACACCGATCCATATGAAATACCTCGAGCCCCAATGCTCAAAATCAACAACCATAAGCGATTCGACACCAAGTACACGAGTGCGTGACCATAACCGTGGAGAAGCAAATAACACTTTGTACCACAGCCCAGAAAGAACATAACCAAGGCACAATCAATCATCCAACACCCTAATAATTATCTCGCGCAAATTCCGCTACACGACCCAAATAGACCCGCACCATGTGTGCATATGACCAATAAATCACAACCCCTCGTAGAATAGAAGAGTACTACCTAGAACATACCAGATACGAATAAGATCAACTCTAGCCGAATGGCACATCCCTCAACAATAGCAATACGGAGTCAACCAATCCAACGCGGTATAGAATACACATCCTCATTAGGCCTATTAATGGGCCCCAAATCAACTCTGGTCATCCACAAATAGATAAGTAACCCGCCGAAAGTTCACAATGAACTAACCATGACACATACTATCATCTGGATAGCTTTGGCTATATTTTCACAATCCACAACCACGATATAGTCTGCTTCTAGGAACTCCCAGTCTCCTAATCCATAGAACACACGAATCACCATATCTGATCCCAACTCCACCGCCCAAATGTCTAACACCTCTCTCATACACGATCATCCCACGAGGAATGCTTGTATAATTCTTTCGTGCCACATAGCAAAATCTTAATATCAACAGTTGATCAACCAGGCGAGTACCGCAATACCAACGAAGCATCCATAAGTCAAAACTCAGTATGCCTTCTGAATGTACACTCTTCTCAGGTAATACCAAATAGTGCCAACATTTTCCTCACCATCTGAAATCGTCTGTGCTGCATAAACTCATGACCTTCCTTTTGAAACTGAATTGTATACTTGCACATGCAAAGCCCAATCTCGCACCAGGCACCGCCTCTATTAGGCCATCATATGAAAACATAAACCTCAATATCAACTCTGAGTCACAAGCAGACTCATACTCAATTAGCCAAGAATCTTTCAGTTGATCCCTTCTAGTAGAAAATCACGGTACGCAACATGCTCCTCATGCTAGTAGAAAATATCAATTTCAAATTGTGGTAGAAACCATCCAGAACTCTTCGAAACCCATTTGCACATAACCAAACCATCAGAACTGACTCCCTCTAACTCAACCAAGCCAAATAGGTCATCAAGCCCAAGAGTATTGCCCCAATACACCTGTAGAGACTCACCACATCATAAGTACTGAAAGAATTGATCATATCCATCACCGTGCTAATCCAACCTACTACCAAGTTGTCCTATTTCTCGGAGTTCCTTCCGAATTACCCTCAAGTTGACACTTCTCCTCGCCAAACCACCATGATCCTTACCCCAAGCTCACCACAAAAGATCCTAGCATAAACCACACCGCCCTAAGGTCGTAAGTCGTTGTGTTTCCTTCTTAAGCACCCCATAAGTACCATAACCGAGACACCCACTCTAAAGAGACCTTCCGTGAACCTAAAGTCGTTTCCTTCACCTTGTTGATACTGAAATGCAGAATCCATAATGATATAGAAATACCGCGAGCCTTGACACCATCCCATGTAAATCTCGGATTCTAACCATATGCAAATCTGAAAAATTCTCAAATGCCACATATGAATCTTGAACCTATTAGAACCTTCTCGAGTGTCACCCACACTATTAAAATCTCAACTACACCGCCCAAATGGGCCAAACAAGCCCCATTAGCACGATAACACCCAAGAAGTAAACCCCTCTTAACGCAACCGAGCAAATTCCTACTCCATGCTCACTACATCCTTCACGAATAACAACTCAATCATTCCATGATTCCCATATACCCATAAAGTGTGATACACCATGCAACCAGAAATTCCTTACCCAAGTCATCTTCGAAATCTGCCTCTACAAGTCATAACCAATCCCCAAGTATGCCTTAGACTGAAACTAATACAACACATAACCATGCAATCAAATAGCCGATGATAGACTCCCCCACTTAGCTCAAAGCCATAGAATAAAATATCTGATAACTCACAATGCCCATACTTTATAACTGCCATAATACCGCAGTGAGATTCAACTAAATCTTCATAAGCTCATGTAACACAAACCATATAATACCTCAAATCATCTGCTGAGCTCACATTCATCCTTGTGACAATCAAGTCGACTTTCTCAATCAGTCCAAATCAAATAGCAACACCTATACCCAATGGTAAAAAAGAAAGCCTCTACAAAATATCATAAGGATCACACATCCGTAGATTACCCCGCAGGTGATAACCCACCTTCTTAGCCTCAAACTGACATCTCTCTATACCCCTTTTGGAGCCACAACTACTACGCAATCACTTAATCTTACTGATTCTGAACTCATCAACAAGGCATGAGAATCTTATTCGTTCCACAAATAAAATAACATGAAAGAATCCCTCAAAACCCTCATAACTCCAGACCGTATGACATATCCATAGAAATCGAGCATCCAATAGTCCTTTCACATCCAAACAAAATCTTCCCGTCATATCAAAACCATCTGAACACATCCCACCGTCACAACATAATCATCATTTAGCTATCCAACCACTCACCGAGCCACAACCGTACTCATAGGGACACTACCGGACATATAGGTCCAAAAGCACGTGCTCACACAATTAAAATCCCCCTGCTCAAACAACAGTCAAAACCCGGCCTCAAGTCCTCCAAAATGGCCCATCGTCGGCACACAGAAATCACATCTCGCACCTCAACCATGGAATCACAAGCTGTCGATGCACAACTAATACCGAGCACTCACATACGCGTACGAGTGAGTGGAAGGAGTTCAAAGAGATATGGTTCAAGCTGAATCAATGTCGCACGATAAGAAAAGAAGGATGGGAAGTTTATCCTAAATGCCCTGTAGCCTCTCGGAGATAGGTATGGACATCATCATACCGATCCACAAGACTCTACTAGACACTTGCTCATGACTTGTAGAACCTATGAACCTAGAGCTCTGATTCCAACTTGTCACGAACCAAAATCAAACTAGTCGTGATGGCACCTAACCCAAACAGCTAGGTAAGCCAATTAGAAACATTCCAATTCAAATAAGATTTTCTGAGAAAATAAATTATGAAATAACTGAACTTTTATACAAAAATCCCAAGGATTGGTAGTACAAATCATGAGCTTCTAAAATTTAGAGTCTACAAAGCTGGTGTAAAATAAATACATTATCTATTCGAGATGTACATAAATAAATTTTTATAAATCTAAAGCTACCATGAACAAGAGGTAGTTGCAACCGGAACGCAGGTACATTTTCAATGCCAGCTCCCGCCAAACACAGCAACATCCGCTCCAAAATCTGCACGCAAGGTGCAGAATTATAGGATGAGTACAACCGACCCCATGTACTCAATAAGTAACAAACCTAAGCTTAGGTTAAAAGCAGCGACGAGCTTGGGCAAAGGTCAGAGTCCAACACCAATAGCCAAGACCAGTTCGTAACAATATAAGAGAAACAGTACAAGCAATGACTCAAAAATATGTTACTCAGCTCTTTCTCAGTTACGGAAAGAATAGTCATGATTCTCAGGTATAACAGTAAAATCCAAATGTTTTACCGAAAACACCAAAGTATGAGTAAGTCGGAAAAACTGCGATTTTTCCCAAAACCTTTCAACAATAAATAAGATGTTTCATTATCAGATAGCATGAGGAAAATACTTCTCTATTCCTACATGTCAGTGTACACGTGAAGTCATGATTGTCACCAAATCTAGGTAGCATGAGGAAATACATTCTATGCCTGTATGTCAAGTATGCATGTCAAATGCAATGCATCACAGAGATGAACTCAAGTACTCACATTCTCAAAGTACTCAATCTCACTGTCTCACACTTTCCACTCATTACGCTCAATCACTCAACAAACTCAGTCACTTAGCCCTGTACAATGCAGATCCAGGCCAGGGAAGATCCAGCCCTAACACTAATAAATCCTTGCTGCGGCGTGCAGCCCGATCCCATCGTGAATCAATAGCAACTGCGCTCACTGTGGGTCTGCAAACTTCGGAGGGCCAAATCCAACCTAAGCACTATAATAAGCCAATCATGACATGAATCAATAAAGTCTGCAGCAGCGTGTAGCTCGATCCCATAAATATCACTCACAAATAGGCCCTCGCCCTCACTCAATCATCAATCTCTCCAGTCTCGCGAGCTCATAATGTCATGAAGATCGCCTCAAAAATAATGATATGGTGTATCAATAAATAGCTATAGAGACTGAGATATGATATGCAAATGAATGAATATGACTGAGCATGTAACTGCAATTTAAGCAGATAACTCCACAGCATATATGGTCATAGTGGGTCCTAATAGAATAAGCATATAGCCTAAACATGGTTTCTAACATAGATCACAGCTCAATTGCTCTAACATGTAGAAATCTCATGAATCAAAATAAGATTAGGTAACTAAACAGTACCACAGAAACAACATACTTATAATTCACACGGTGCACGCGCACACGCCCATCACCTAGCATGTGCATCACCTCAATGCCAAACACTTAACACTTATATTCAAGGGTTCATACCTTCAGCACCAAGTTTAGAAGTATTTGTTACCTCGAACAAGCCAATCAAATACCGAGCAAGCTTACTCTAGAAACTCCATCCCGTGCATATCAACTTCCGAACGGCTCGAAACTAGCCAAAAGCAACTCAAATACATCAAATAATGCCTAAGGACAAACTCAATCAATAAAGGTCAAATCCTTAATCAAAAGCCCAAAGTCAACCAAAAAGTCAAACCCGGGTCCATAACTCGGAACCCGACAAAACTCACAAAATCTAACAACCTATTCAATTACGAGTCCAACCATACTAGTTTCACTCAAATCCGACTCAGAGTCAATATTCAAAACTCAAAAATCACTTTATAAAATTTTAGACAAAAACCCCTAATTTCCCTTTTGAAATCATCAACCAAATGCCAAAAACAATGATAGATTCATGAAATAAATTCAAAACCGAGTAGAGAACACTTACCCCAAACCATATGGTGAAAATCGCTTCAAAAATTGCCTCAATCCGAGCTCCATAGCTCAAAATATGCTAAAATGAACTCAAAATCCTGAAATTTGATGTTTTAATGCAGTGCCAGGGATCCCTCTTCGCGATCGCGATTGCGGTCCCCAACATCGTGATCGCGATTCAAAAAAATTCTAGCTCAATTTTTACTCTTCACGATCGCAAACTTTCCCCATGATCCCGATGAACATACTCTAACAAGCTTGCCCAACTCTTCCAGAAAGCCTCTAGTATAATGGCCATAATGTTTGTACAAAACTGCAAATGATCAGTGGTTTAATTTTCTGAAATCTAGCCACCTATGGCTACAACTTTCGCTCTTGGATCATCTCCAAATTCCTTATAGATTGTAAGATATAAGCTTTCAAATTCGGCTCAGTGATAGCAGAATTTATTTTTCGCAAACGCGATTCACTAGCCCTTTTCTCCCATTTTGCTCTTTGCGAACGCGACCCAATGTCTGCAATCGCGATGCACACTACTGTAGCCAAAAATCAGCAACTAAAAATGGCCTAGAAATGATCCGAAACTCACTCGAGCCCCTCGGGACCTCGTCCGAACATCCCAACAAATCTCAAAACATATTATGGACCTACTCGAGGCCTCAAATCACGCATAACAACATCAAAATCATGAATTGCACCTCAAATTGAACTTAATAAACTTTGAATCTTTCAACTTCCAAAACTCGTGCCAAAACCTATAAAATCAATCCGGAATGAACTCAAATTTTGCACACAAGACCCAAATGATATAACGAAGCTATTCAAATTCTCGGAACCACAATCCGACCTGATATCATCAAACTCAACTCCCGGTCAAACTTATTAACTTTCCAAAGCTTCAAATTTTCAACTTTCTCCAATTAGCACTGAAACCTTCTAGAAATATCCAAATGCAAATTCGGGCACACGCCCGAATTCAAAATCAACATCCAGACCTAACAGAACCATCAAAACTCCGGTCTGGGGTCAAATACACAAAAGTCAAACTTGACTAATGCCTGCAACTTAAAGCTTCAAACATGAAATTCATTCTTCCAAATCAATTCCGAATAACCTGAAAACCAAAACCGACGATTCACACAAGTCATAATACATGATACAGAGTTACTCATGCCCTCAAATTAAACCACCGAGCGAAGTGCAAATGCTTAAAATGACCGATCGGGTCATTTTTTTCGGACCGAGCAATTTTGGTCGGGAAGTAGTTGGAAATCTGTGATTTTCGACCAATTTCTGACCGTTTTGGCGGCGGAATTCAGCTATTTTCTAGTAATGATCACAGAGTCTGTTCGTTGGGAAATGGCTATCCGAATACTCACAGATATTCTGGATGGATTGTCTGAGCTTTAACTATCTTTTTCTGATTGTTGCTGGTCTAGAAAAAATCACCTTTTATGACTGTCGGGTGATAACCTAAATTCTCACAGATTTTTGCCACATATCATTCACTATTACATCTATGTATCATTTTTTACCAATATAGTGAGGCCGATAGTAACATTGAGGTAGTGATAGTATTACATCTATTCCTCCAAACTATGTCTTCGCAAGAATCAAGAGAATAAACAAGGGAAAGAAAAGGATAATAAATAAGTGATCCTGAAATCCATGACTCCGAGAATCGATACGAAATACAACCTTTCAGGCCTGTCATGGGTGGATCTATGTATGGAATTGGGAGTGGTATGACACCCAATCACTCGAATAAAATTTTATATATGTCTAGAATTTTCCTCAAAAAACTCCTAAATACGGAATGAGTGGCACCCCAAGTCACACAACGACTATAAGTGCCACGGTTGAAGTGCTGAAATCTCATGCAAAGGACCCAGGATTGAGACACTCTGGAATTTTAGTCCTAGTTTTTCCTTTTGTTACCTTTTTCCTTTTCCTTTCTTTTCTTTATGCTCCATTTGTTAATTTCTCTTATTTTCTTCATGTTTGTTATTCACATTTTTTGTACAATATCATTTTTATTATTTATTTATATTATTTATTTGCTTCATTTGTCTTTTTCTGAATCCCCACTCGTGTAGTTATACTGGGTTTGTTGTTGTTGTTGGTATTGTTTTGTCTTTTTTTGGATCTTCAAATTTTATTTTAATGTAATTTTAATTATCTTCTCTTTTTATCCATCTATTGTTATTATATTAATTTTAGAGTGATGCATCAAAGACATAATTAATCAGCTATATGGAGATTGAAGGGGCACATGATATATTCGTTTTATGCATAAAAAGTCTTTAGGCCTCATTTGTTTTTATTAAGATTAAGACGTCTGAATTTGAATGCACATCTGAATATTAATATGTGTATCACGATTAAAATATCTGAATCTGAATACAAATCTAAATATTAAGATGTTGTATTAAGAACTGAATATTGAATAATTAAGACAGTTTATTTTCTCTACATCTGAATGTGAAAATATTATCTTTTTTTTTAAGATTAATAAGTATAAATTCAACTCAAATAGTACTAATTAATGTAATTTTATATTAATAAAATATTTTTAAAAATTATATGAGGGTTAGTGGTAATGATGGCTAACCGTGGTGGTTGTGGGTATCGACTGGATAATAAATGGTGGTGATGTGGATTGATAGTGGTTATTATTGATAGTAGATGGTGGATATAATGATGGTATTTGATGGTGGTGGTGGTTGATAACAGTGGTGGGTGATATATAATGGTATGATAGCGATGCTTGGTGATTATTATGATACTGGTGGTTATGGTGGTGGTTATAGATGATGATTAGTGGTAGTGACAACTGACATTCATGCTTGACATCGATGGTCATTGTGGCTGAGAAGGGTGGTAATAGGTGGTGGGTAATAGGTGATGGTAGTCTGTAATGGTAGGAGACAATGATAGCAGTGGTGATGGTGATTAGTGGTGAAAGTGAAGGAATAATATAAAATATTATTTTTATAGATATTCTTTAATGTATAACATCTTAATGATATTAAGACTCTGTTATAGATCTTAATCATAAAGATCTATTCATACCCATTAAGTGGTTGTAAAATTAAAAAAATAAACAGTCTTAATGGTTAAAATCTGAATGATTAAGATTCAGATCTAAGAAACTAGCGCAGATCTGTATGACTAAGATTCAGATCTACTTTAAGTGTAAACAAATGAGACCTTAAATTGGATTGGATAAATTCAAAAAGGACTGAACCGAACCGAAGTAGTTCAAAACAGATCGACTCGACCAAATATATATCATAATTTAATTTTTTGCACTAATGGTCGATTTGCAATAAATAGTGACACTCATAAACATCAAATCCTCAATCCGCCATTATGACATGTACTATCCAATTTCCATGAACGCGTGGACTGCCTGTTGGGCCACCTGTTGGTCCACCTTATATTGCTTTGCTGAGTTCTTGGCATATCTGCAATCGAAGCTCAATAGGCACTCGTGTTAATATATTGAAGTGTTATTTAGTACTTACTGCTTACTTTTAATCTTATATTGTTTTTCTAAATCAAATGCTTTAACGTTTTCCTTTTTCTTATTTACACAATATTCTTTTTAAGTTTTACTTTCAGTTTTAGAGAAAGCAATTTACTTTCTTATCAGCTGTGACCAAGTGGGTGCCGCCCATGTAACAAACCACATGTTTTGATGGATGTTTTCATTTTCGATGATATTAATTTATTCCGTATTAATTGTTTTATTCTTAGCGTTAAAGTAGAGGTCTGTTATACCAGGTAAGATTTGAAATAGTAACACGTTTGACACTTCGTTAGTTATTAATTTGTGTGAACGTATCATATCACGTCCTGATTTAGCAAGACTATAGAGTTGTACAAGTTGCTCTCTTTGTTAATGCAGTGACTTTTATTATGTGCCTAATCTGCTTTGTGTCAATTGGCGACTTGAGCAAGGCTTAGAGGCCACAATTGAACCAGAGTTATGTGTTCGAAACCAGTAATCTCAAGGTTATTGTTGTCAAATTGGGTTATTCTTTACACGTACAGTTGAATTTGAAAGTACAAGAGGGGGTGAATTGTTCCTTTTTAAATTTCTAGTAGACTACTTTCAAACCTAGTCGACTAATACGGAGACAGCCTGCACAAAACTGTCAGTACTTCAATTTAAACAAGTGCTAATCACAACAAACAGTAAAGGTGTATTATAAAATATGAGTGCAGTATAGTAAATGACACCAAAAATTTTATATTGGTTGGGACCAATATGGTATCCGAATCTAATCCTCTTGGGTTGCAAGGAGGTTATCTTTCTAGCTCTTTGTAATTTAAGTTGAGTACAACTTGTGCGATTTTCAACGTTCACCACCAACGTTTAAGAGGTTGGTTTTCACTCGCTCGCCAACAATGAATAAGGGTTGGTTTTAACACGTTCACCACTAACGCAGAAGGTTGATTTTAACTCGCTCACAAACAACGACCATTTGATTTTCACTCGCTTACCAAAGAAACGAACAATGACACAACCTCTCAAGATACACTGCCTCTCTAATATTTTTCGGTCTCTCTTCACTCTTTTGTGTACACAGTAAATCTACTAAAAATGAATTACAATACCCGTTAAGAGTAGAATAAAGAACTTGTAGTTAGGTAGACAATTGTATAGAAGGCTGCGTAAATTTTCTCTTCTTTGATCACTCCTTCTTATACTATCTTCGAATACTTCTAGTTGTTATACTTCATAAATGCAGTAGCATTTTTGTGATCTTGTGTCCAGCTTGATTTGTGCAAATTGATACCTTCTCCAACGGTTCAATCTTTGCTTCTGACAGCTTGCACTTCCTTGTCCCTATTCATTTGCCTTTTATATCTAAAGATGACTAGATTTGACCAAAAAGATATTTCCGTAAAGAAGCTTTTCACGTGCTTTTAAATAATACTAGGAATTGCTTTTGTATCTTGCACTTAAATGATCCCGTATAGATTTGAGATCATTTTCATTATATTTCCACAATCTTGGACCTTGATTATATCATTCCTTTCATAACAATATTTTTTTTGTAAGTTCTTGCTAGATCTTTCTCGATGTGCCATTTAAAATTCCATAATTGATTTTTCATAATTCTTGTCCAGAGATATAATAACCTTTACATAATCAAAGACCATTCTTCAATCTTCCTTTCTTGTAATTTTTTAACATGCTTTTCTCTCCTTGTTCACTAGACTAATTTATTTGCTTCATACTACACATCTGCTCTTTTTATAGTGAAAAATATTTCTTTCCTTGTAGCACAGTTTCCTTCAGACGGCTTTGCTGCCTTGTAAACTTCTTATACTCTTTTTCTTGCTATAACTTCATTCTTCCTTGATCATATATTCTTTTTAACATCCTCCCCACGCTGTATCACTTTGTAAATAGATACTCTATAATATTTCTCTAATTGCTGAAATATTCTCGTACTCTTCTACTTATGGTAGATTTCTGATTGTACAAATTTGAGCTCTTGTTTGGACAACCCAACAGAATTTCAAAATCCTCTTCCTTTGACTTTGGATCTTGATTTTTGTCTCCAATATGAAGATCTCAATAACCATTTGTTATTTTCACAATTATGGGAATAATGTCCTTTTGATAGATCTCAATATATCTTTGTCTCCTTTCTTGATCTTGAAAAATTATCTCTTTCCATAATATAGATTATACTATACCCATAATATATTTTCTTTACATAGAAAATATATTCTTCCTTGGCCTTGTAGTATCTCTTCCATATAGTATCTTCCTTCCACAAAATAATAGATCTTCTCCATGATTTTAGCAACTTTCCTTTCAAGATATTGAAAAATTTTCCTTCCATAGTTTCCGTAGATTCTTCTTCTGATATTGTAGTAAGCCATTCAATATTTAAAATTTGACTTTCAAATATTATTCCTTCTCTGACGCTTGGAGACCAAATCTCTGAAAATAATCTTCCTTGATAATATTTTCGCTCACAAATTCTTCACATGATATTCTCTTTCTCATATTTCTTTGGATCTTTACCAGCATCTTCTTCCTTGAATAAACCTGTGCAAGAATAAGTTTTTTTTTTTTTTTTTGGTAATTAAAATTTTATATACCAAAACTGGAAGTAAATTGCGAAAAATCATAACATCTAAAATATCTAATACGCCCCGAATCTAGTGTCACAAGCGCATGATCTACTAGAAGTTCTACAAATAGAGTCTGAAATAAATACATTTGTTTCCAATGAAATGAACAATAAAAGAGGAAAGAGGAAGGGGACTTCAAGGTCTGCGGACGTCAGCAGATCTACCTTAAGTCTTCGAATGATAATCCGAGCTAGTGCACCTCACGTACAGCTACCAAAATCTGCACAAGAAGTGCAGAGTGTAGTATGAGTACAACCGATCCAATGTACTCCGTAAGTGTCGAGCGTAACCTCGACGAGGAAGTGACGAGGCTATGATAGGACACTCACGTAATTAAACCTGTACAAAACTGGATATACGTACCAAACAGCAACATAATAGTGATTTAATATGTACATTTGGGAGGGGACATGCGAAAGGGGAAAAAGATACGATAACTACGACAGGAAAGACAACACAAAAGGTCAAATAATTTGTCAACCAAAGAGGACAAATAACATATGATATGAAAATGGCACGGCATCACCCTTCGTGCTTTTACTCTCATCCTTACCATGAAATGATGTCATAAGAGAAATGAAATGGCACGGCATCACCCTTCATGCTTTTACTCTCGTTCTCACCATGTAACAGTGAATAACTAATATAGATTGGCACGGCATTACCCTTCGTGCTTTAATCCTCTTCCTCACCATGTATTAATTAGTAAATAAGGAAATGAAATGGCACGGGATCACCCTTCGTGCTTTAACACTCTTCCTTACCATGTCGTAGTGAATACACAAATTCGGGAGATAAATAATGTAAGGGATGTACTTTATGTCAATTAGGATCCTAAGATACCAAACCTCAACTTCCAAAGTACTCAGTCATCACAATTAATCCATAAATACGGAAGGAACGATCAAATAAGTAATATTCTAATCTAAGCATGGATGTCATAATTAAAGAGACAGTAAATCACATGGAAACAAGTTCTACCTGCATGCTTTAACCCAACAACAACGCATAAGTACTCGTCACTTCACCTATATGTTGTACCCACACATTTAAATACGTAGCAAATAGGCAAACAAGACCTAATCCCTCAAGTCAAGGTTAACCATAACACTTACCTCGCTCCGCAACCAATTCAAAGTTCAACTACGACCTTGCCTTTTGAACAAGCCTCTGAACCAACCAAATCTAGCAAATTATCAACCAAACAATTCAAAATAAGACTTAGAAACTACCCAGGAATGAAAGAGGTTCAATTTAGATCATTATTGAAAAGGTCAACAAAAGTCAACTCCTGGGCCCCCTTCGTCAAAACCCAAGGTTCGAACCGAAACCCGATCACCCATTCACCCCCGAGCCCAGCTATGTAATTTAATTCAAAACTAGACGTCAATTCGAAGTCTAAATTCCTATTTCACAAAAAACTTAATCCCACCCAAATCCCTAATTTCTACCATGAAAATCCTAAATTTAAGGTTGAAATCTTATGGAAGATAATGGATAATTGAAAGAAAGTAGATTAGAGTCACTTATCAATGAATTTAGGAAGAAGAGCTCTTGGAAAAATTACCTCTAAGGTGTTTAGGGTTGAGAATTTGAAAGAATAAGCTAAAATCTCGTCTTTCTCTGTTTTTGACCAGGCGCAGATGTTGCAATTGCGACTTGGGGTTCGCATTTGTAAACCCCACAAATGCGTAAACGTCTTCGCAAATGCGAAGGTTTCACACCTCTACTGCCATCGCAAATGCGAACAATTTGTTCGCAAATGCGAACCTCAGACTATCGCTAATAGCGACAGAAATCTCGCAAATGCGAGAACCCCGTCCCTAGCCCATGCTAGCAAATGTGATGTTGTGATTCAAATGCGAGGCTCGTATTTGCGGGCCAAACCTTGCAAATGTGAGATCTGCAGACAACACCAGAACACACATGCACCAGCTATTCCTCTAAGTCTACAATCACTCGGTAGCCTATCCGAAACTCTCCCGAGCCCTCGGGGCTCCAAACCAATCATGCAAGCTAGTCCAAAGACATCGTATGAACTCGCTCGCGCGATCAAAATACTAAAATAACATATAGAAGTACGAATCGAACATCAAAATGAATGAAATTTTTAATGAAACTTAAGAACTTTCAATATTTTAACCGGACGTCCGAATTACGTCAAATCAACTCCATTTGCACCAATTTTTGCAGACTAGTCATAAATACAGTAATGAACTTATACCAAGTTTTAGAACCAAGATCCGGACCCGGTAGCAACAAAGTCAAATTTTTGGTCAAACTTATTAATTCTTTAAACCTTTAAGCCTCTAGTTTTCAATAAATTGCGATAATTTGAGCTAGGGACTTCCGAATTTGATTTTGGAGATACGCCCAAGTCTCAAATCAGATACGAACCCACTGGGACCGTCAAAATACTGATCCGGATCCGTTTGCTCAAAATGTCGACTGAAGTCAACTCAAATAAATTTTAAAGCACGATTTCACATTTTTGTCAATTTTTCACATAAAAACCTTCCAAGAAAAGATACGGACTACGCACGTAAATCAAGGAAGGTTAAGCGGGCTATTCGGGGTTTTGAAACACAAAATTGAGGGTTAAAGCTATAAATGACCTATCAGGTCATCACAAATCTCTCCCTTTTTTATGATGGCAAACCATTGAGTACAAAATAAAAGAATTTAATCAAAGACTTAACTAAAGGAAATATTGGGATATGCTAGATAAATTTGTTACTTCCATGAACTAATCTTCTTGAAATGTAGGTAGTACATCAAGTGTGAACTCCCCCTCACTTTATGCATTCCTCAGTTATGCTCCCCCTGTTTCCATGCATTCTATCTGAAATTTCGAGCTTTTTTACACATTATTTTCTTCCCATTTTGTCATCATCAAAAGGGTGAAATAGGATATAAATTATTTGAACCAATAATAAAGCATATACTCAAAGCACAAGAAAGTATTAACTTAATTTAAACAAACACAAAAATATATGTTCCAAGGATCTCTCAATTAGATAAATACACAATCCATTTAATTCATCCAATTTAAAGTAAAACCAATGGCAAGTATAATAAGCACTAAGCAATCAATGTCAAAGATTTGATTCAGTTGGAAAAAATTTGAGTAATCAAATCATTACTGACCACACGAAGCACGAGAAATTGCAGTTCATTTTAGGTCAACCAAAGGTAATTTCAAAAATTTAAAGAAAATTTTTAGAATTATAATAACGTAGAGCAGTATGACACAATTTTGAATCTATTAAAAATAATTCTAACAGAATCGAACCGCAGACATGCTATAAGAGACTTGAAATCACACAAATGATAAACACAAAAGGGTAAGATGATAATGACTCATTTTTATCAAAAAGGATATATGAGGATATCATTTTGATACCATTTTCTTTCCTCAAATTGAGAAAATATTTCAATATCCTCAAGGCATACTTCCATGTTACCTTACCTTTGCCATATTTCTCTTTGGTTTGAGAAGTAGACGGCTCACAGGACTACTTATGTACTATGAAGTTCTAATGCAAGCCTCTTGAATAGTTCCTTTGAATGCTTGGCTATATAAACGTACTCCTTTTCTTGATTTGCATTATTTTGAGATTTGAAGAGGAATGTTAATTCTCCCTTGTACTCACAAATTCAATCACCTTGCAAACTCTATAAAATTTTTGATACAGCTTTTCATGAGTATCATCAATATAAATGTGTGTAGCTATAATCCAACAATCATGTTTTTTGGGGAAAAAAACTTATTTTGAAAAGAAGAGAAATTACTCTTAGAGATTATCATAAAACGAATTGGTTACATGAACACTGTTAGAAAGTTCTTAACTTTAGGGTATATTCTAAATAAATTCTCCAATTATAAAACCATGTAAAACATATTAGAAATATTTAAAAACTCCATAACATGCCCACGAGAGATACCATATAACAATAATCTCAACGAAGAAACAAACCTTCTTGTTGTGAAACCTTGTGCTGTAAGTTTATCCTTGTTTCTCAATACCTTACCATCAAGCTTAGTTTTTTAATATACTTGGTTGTACACTTGGTCGGCTCTCATACTTTATCTTTTTCGACTTTATTCGGCTATTCTTGTATTTCTAGAATACATCATTCACCACAGTGCTCCTCATGGATTTTCTAGATCAGCTTGTATAAATGTACCAATATCAATCTGCATTCACACTCTTTCTCAAAGATATATAAGTCCAATAAGATAAATTTATGTCCATAAGATTAGCTAGTAGCAAGGGCTAATGAAGATACCTTCAATCTTACCAACTTTTATTCTTTCTATGATAGTGGATAGACATTTGACCAAAAGGATGAACTTAATAAACAGTTGATTTTTCTTCATATCATATCTCGTATCAAGTGTTCTCCGATATAGAATCAAAACATAACTCAATTAAAGTGAATCATCAATAGCAGAAATACATACCTTTTATCTTCAACCTTTTGAGTATTGCCCGAAAATATTTATGTGCAGAAAAACAAGAAAAAGTAGCATCAAGGTTGAATAACTTTCTTGGCTTGAATGAAGCATTAGTATTCTTACCAGGAAAGCAAATATCACACATATAATTCAATTCAAGAATAATCTAGACACATAGGCATGATTCAAGTTTATACTATATTAATAAAATTGGGCTTACTTGTCCTAATATCTTATGCAAATGACATGGTTCATGCAAGACATGTACTCAAGCTTTTTAAAGTCTCAAAGTCATGAATAAAAATAATACCAAATAGAATAACATGTAATGTAGCTAGTGGACTCAAAGTATATATATAGGTGACTAATATGTATATACCAGGCTAAACTTCACTAACCCAATAACTGGATATGTATCACCTGATGCAGCGAGAAGAACTTGAATAAACTTTAGTGATACCAATCACTTCAGCTTTAGATCATACGTCGTACTTCCTTCATCCTCTGTTGAATATATAAGAACTTTGAAGCATCTTTAAGCATGTGCCTCGACCAGCCAATATGCAAACATCATTGATCCTTTTTATAGTTGGACTTAAGAATCCTGCAAAATAAATTTATTTATTTTTGGTACCCAAACCTGTTTGGGTCTTTCATGGTTAGTAGTAGCTTGTATAACTGGAGATACATGTAATTGTTTAGGTCTCCAAACATATTTTGATCTAAGATGAATTTTTGCATAATTACATGCAAATGCCTTATGTCCAAAATTACCACAATAGTTACATGTAACATAAGAAGTAGAGTATTTACCAATAGGTACCTTAGTCGATTTGAAGCTTTCCTGAGTTGACTTGATTGAAGTAGAGTGTCTACTAGTAGATCTCTTTTCGGTCAACTTGGATTTATTAAGAAAATGAGTCCTCTTGCTCGGTCAATTAAAATGATGACGAGAAGATTTGTGCAAACAATTCATTTGTTTGCGAAGTTCGGCATTTTCTTCTTAAAGCAAGTCATTTTCTACCTGATATTCTTTGAGCATAATATCCCACTCTTCCTTGTCCTTTTTCAACTTGTTATATTCTTCAAGTTGGATCTCCCAGTTCTTCTTCTCCTATTTAATCTTCTTGAGCTCGTCAAGAAATTTTCTCATATCTTCTAAAGCAAGTTCTACGATATTTTGAAGTTCATTACATTTATCACAGTCATAGGATCTTACCTCACTTGTTTCACTTGGGGGCATGAAGCAGTTGCTTGTAGATTCATCATGATCATTGTCTGATATATCTTCATCACTCCAGGCACCAAAGGATTTTTTTTTCCTCACTTGTTTCACTTCGTGCCATGAGACAAAGGCTGGGAGCTCCACTGTGATCGTTACTTGGTATATCTTCATCACTCCATACGCCAAAAGATTTTATCTTCGATCACCCTTAGATAGTTATCTTTTTAGTTCTGGACAGTTGGCTCGGATGTGACCATACTTGCCGCATTCGTAGCATTTTCTATCATTATTTTTCTGCTCACTTATTTCATTACCTTTTCTAAAACTTGATTTTCCTCTTCTATTATTCTTTCTTCTTCGCGTCGTGTTAGAGACAACTCTAGAAAATAATGCAATATCATCTTGAATTTTGTCTCCTCTTTCTTCTTCGTCTTCACTTTCTAAATCAGCAATAGTTGATTGAGAAGCAACACTCTTTTTCTTTTCTTTGTGTCTGTGCCTTTTGAGATGGGTTTGCTCAAAGGCTATAAGGTCTCCACGAAATTCATAATATGATAACTTGTTGAGATCTTTGTATTCAAGAAAAATAAATTTTGTTTTTCATATATTAGGTAACTTCTTAGAATTTTTCTAATTTGTTCACCACTTGAATATGGTCTTCCAAAGGATTTTAGATCTCTAACTATTTTATTAAATCGGCCAAACATGTCTTCAATGGATTCATCATCCTTCATTTGAAACAGCTCACAATCATGAATTAGAATGTTTATCCTTATCTCTTTTATTTTGCGGGTACCTTTATAGGTAACTTCAAGTTTATCCCACATTTCTTTTGCTGTATCACAACTTGATATTTTTTTCAAATTTTTCTCCACTTATAGCATTGTATAATAGGTTTTTTTCCCTATGAATTTATCTGCACGATCCCTATATGCTCATCAGTATAATCATCAATATCAAGGGCTTCAGTAGATACCTCTCCTTTTGGTTTCTTTTCTAGTTTGGACAGTAGGAGAGGAAAGTCACCCTTCTTGATAACTCTCCATATTTTGACATCATAAAATTTAATGAAAGCTTCCATTCGAACTTTCTAGTAAGTGTAAATTGTCCGTTGAAGTATAATGATCTTAATGCAGAAGTCTTCTCTTGGAGTAAGCTCCGATAATAGTGTGTGCTAACATGATCTTTTCTCACTTGCTGTTAAGCAAAAGTAAAAATGTGATACCTGCTCTAATACCAATTGAAAGTATAAGAGGGAGGTGAATTTTTTCTTTTTAAATTTCTAGTCGACTACTCTTCAGACATAGTCGACTAATACGGAGACAGCATGCATAAAACTGTTAGTACTTCGATTTAAACAAGTACTAATCAAAACAAACAGTAAAGGTGTATAATAAAATATGAGAGCAATAAAGTAAATGACACCAGAAATTTTATACTGGTTCGGAACTAATGTGATATCCTAATCCAGTCCCCTTGGGTTGCAAGGAGGTTATCTCTTTAAATCTTTGTAATTTGAGTTAAGTACAGCTTGTGCGATTTTCAACGTTCACCACCAACGTCTACAGGGTTGGTTTTCACTCGCTCACAACAACGAATAAGGGTTGGTTTTAACACGCTCACCAATAATGCAGAAGGTTGGTTTTCACTCGCTCACCAACAACGACCCTTTGATTTTCACTAGGTTACCAAAGAAACGAACCATGACATAACCTCTCAAGATACGCTACTCTCCAATATTTTTTCGTCTCTCTTCAGTCTTTTGTGTACACAGTAAATCTACTAAAAGTAAATTAAATGCCCGTTAAGAGTAGAATAAAGAACTTGTAGTTGGATAGACAATTATATACAAGGCTGGCGTAAATTTTCTCGTCTTTGATTGCTCTTTATTATACTATCTTCGAATCCTTCTAGCTGTTATACTTCATAAATGCAATAGCATTTTTGTGATCTTGTGTCCAGCTTGATTTTTGCAATTACCTTCTCCAATGGTTCAATCTTTGCTTCTGACAACTTGCACTTCTTTGCCCCTGTTCATTTGCCTTTTATATCTAAAGATGACTAGATTTGACCAAAAAGATATTTCAAGAAAGAAGCTCTTCACATGCTTTTATATAATACAAGGAATTGCTTTTTAATCTTGCACTTAAATGATCCCGTATAGATTTGAGATCATTTCCATTATAATTTCACAATCTTGGACATAACAATATTTTCATTGTAAGCTCTTGCTAGATCTTTCTCGATGTGCTATTTAAAAACCCATAATTGAGTTTCCATAATTCTTGTCCAAAGATATAATAATCTTTACATAATCAAAGACCACTCTTCAATCTTCCTTTCTTATAGATTTTCAGCGTGCTTTTCTTTCCTTCTTCACTAGACCAATTTATTTGCTTCATACTGCACATCTGCTCTTTTTATAGTGAAAAATATTTCTTTCCTTGTGGCACAGTTTTCTTCGGACAGCTTTGTTGCCTTGTAAATTTCTCGGACTCTTTTTCTTGCTACAACTTCATTCTTCCTTGATCATATATTCTTTTTGATTTCCGCCACACACTGTATCATTTTGTAAATAGATATTCTATAACCGTTCTCTGATTGCTGAAATATTCTTGTACTCTTCTACTTATGGTAAATTTCTGGTTGTACAAATTTGAGCTCTTATTTTGACAACCCAACCGAATTTCAAGATCCTCTTTCTTTGACTTTGGATTTTAATTTTTGTCTTCAATATGAAGATCTCAATAACCATTTGTTATTTCCACAATTATGGCAATAATGTCCTTTTGATTGATCTGAATATATCTTTGTCTCCTTTCTTGATCTTGAAAAGTAATCTTTTTTCATAATATAGATTATATTATACCCATAATATATTTTCTTTTCATAGAAAATATTTCTTCCTTGGCCTTATAGTATCTCTTCCATATAGTATAATCCTTCTACAAAATAATAGATCTTCTCCATGATTTTAACAACTTTCCTTTCAAGATATTGAAAAACATTCCTTCCATAATATTCATAGATTCTTCTTCTAATATTGTAGTATGCTATTCAATATTTAAAATTTGACTTTCAAATATTATTCCTTCTATGTCGCTTGGAGATTAAATCTCTGAAATTAATCTTCCTTGATAATATTTTTGCTCATAAATTCTTCACATGATATTCTCTTTCTCATATTTCTTTGGATCTTTACCAGCATCTTCTTCCTTGAACAAACTGTGCAAGAATAATATTACCACAAGTAAATATTCTTTGATTAATAATTATTTTAGTTTGTTATCATCAAAATCAATACGTGAAACCTTGAGGCTAACAGAATTTGTAACGTGGTTTATAGACACGTGAATTAATTTGATCCAAGAATATAGAATAAATAAGAACAGAAATAAGATTAACGAAATAACTTGATAAAAATACAAGCCTGGATATGGATTTAGCTTCTCCGGAAGCAATGATAAGAGCAATATCAAGACTAAAAGAAAAAAGTAGATTGATAGAATAAGAACAGATTTTAGCTTTTCCGTAAAGAAAATTTCATGTCCTACTATAGATACAAGTTATCCTATTTTTAACTCTATTCAGGGAGACAAAATCTCAAATCAAGCTCTTCTTTAATATGAATGAAACCCTTCTTAATGGCTCATAACGGTTGAACATTAATACAGAGATTCTTTGTAACGACTGCTCATTTGATGTTGTCTTCATCAACCGATGTCTCTCTTTTAAATCTTCGTCGGCTCCTATGCCTTAGGAACTTATTCAGCACCAGTCACATGTTTGTATCTGATACCAACTATTTGTTGACTCATACCTTACTTGTCTTTACTTCCACGTGTCAACTTGCCAAGCATTCACATGTCATTAACCAATTTTACCCCATACAGTTATTATCCTTTCTTGTTGAAATTTTCTTTACCCATATTCTGTGTTTACACCAAATCATATTAACTTACCATAATTAATGATTAAATGAGAAAAAAATGTATATTAAGCAATCATTATTAAGTGATAAAAGCTTATATGTGCAAACACATATTTTGATGTAAACACCGGAGCATGTAAGCACTTTCCGTTGTTCAATATGTGAAGAAAAAGAAAATGACTGAGCTCGCTAATATTGATTGAGCTCGCTAATATTAAGCAGATATACTATCAACTGATTTTCTTTTCCTTTATCAATAGCCTCAGAGTAAATAAACCTAATCTAATCTCCAAGTGATATCTAAATCACGCGCAGGCTGATCTTGACATCAAAAAGGAAAGCTCGGTATCTCGATAGTGGACACATCATGATTCTATAATAGAATTTCTATTGTAAGCATGTTATTTATCTTGGTTGAATTTAAGATCCTATCACTGCTATAATTGATGGAGAGATAAAGAGAAGAATAAATTATCAATGCGGACCTTTTTCTCCAACCACTCTAGAGACTGTGTTTTGACACTTAAGACTCAAAGATCAGGTAATGAAAAAGATTAATTACAAAATAGTTTCAAGGGATTTTTTTCTAAGTCCGAGGGATCCAAAAGTGGTCATAAAATCTTTATCTCCCCCTAAGTTTGATATGGTACTGGGTAGGCAAGATACTTAGGGATGGTTTTAACAGATCAGATCAGATCAGATCAGATCAGAGTAATAATTCGGACAAACTACAAACTGCAGATACAAAAACATCATCGAAATCACATTCAAATCTCAATAGAGACCAAAAATAAAAATGAAACATCATTTTTACCCATATGCCTAAGTCTTAGTAGGCAGTATTACCCAATATTAGGTACCTATGTTATGGGGTAGCTTGTACACGGTGGAATAGTCGAGGCACATGGTGCGTGCAGGCAAACAATATTTAACAAAAAAGTACAAGCAGCAGATATAGTGGAAGGACTTGTATGCATTCCACTAGTTAGTGCACCCCCTAGCCAGTTGGCCAATGTTACATAAAGTGAGCCTAGCCTGTCCTTATAACTTGTCTGATAACCTTTTACTTCTTATCATTCTCGAGTTAAAGCAGCTAGCTCTAGGCATAATCAAGATTCAATTCCTAATGGCAATTTATGTAGGTGATACGTGGAAAAGGTGACATGCTAAACTTCCCTGTTATTTGACTGACAAGCATTAGCAAAAGCTGAGAGTTCCTTTTGTTTGTGCTATTGCAGAAAAGATTTATATGCAGTTATGCAATATTCAGTACTTTCTGATGCATTAATGCAGATGAAACACAATTCAGTAACACAAGAACTGTTAAAAGCTAATAGTTGATTAGAAGTGCATTAGGTAAGAGAAGTTTGACAAAAGCAGATAAACTTGTAGAAAATTTCTACTCTTTTATTTCTTGTTATTATGGTTTGTCCTCTGCCCAGAGTATTTGGATTGCATACAAGAATAAACACAATAAAACAGTATACATTGTTGAAGACTAGTAAGACACACAAACAAGGAAACAGATGCGTACGGGAAGGTTAATCACATACTTAGACTACCTCTCAAGCACCGTTAATAATATAGAAAAACCTCTCGAGAACCACTACAGACTCTAATTTCACCACAATATCTGTTAATACTAGGTAGAAGACGGACCACGACCATTTCGACCAAGGTTAGATGGCTGGGGGCTAGGAGTTTGCTTTATTTCAAGTCCCTTGCCAGTCAATCTGGGGCTCCTTTCTCCTCTTAGTACATTGACTCTTGGACTGTTAGCCCTTTGTGCTAACTGTGGGCTGTGCATAGACTTGATTTCCTCAAGTTTGGTGGGAGTGGAACTAGTCACTCTTGGGCTGCATGGATGCCGGATCTCCCCACGGCTTCTTGTGATTATCTCATCAAGAATTTCACTACTATCAATGCAAGCAGGTCTTGCCTGAGGATCTTGATCCTGTAAGTGCATAAATCATAGGATTAAGAGAGGTGTGTCAGGACAGCTTCTATCATACATTCCCATATAAAACTTCTTTATCAGAGACTTTTCAGGGCAAATCTTATATCCTGATTCATGCATAATACTGAATAAATGCTTTCAGAAAATGAGAAACCACTATTAATCTCAATTGAGAAAGTATAATGGTTAATAAATAGTACACATTATTTTAAGAGTGATGAGGATAAAATAAAAAATTGAAAAAAGCTGAAAGATATAGACAACTTACTCCATAGGACATATTGTATGCTATTGCAGGAGCTTCTTCGTATTCTGCAGCGTCTAAATCTTGCAAATGTGCTCCTTTGAAAAACTTGGGAAGCAAATACTGGCGCACTGGGACAAGCAGCATGATCAACAATGGGAAAAGGACACCAGCTATTGGTATCCATGTTATGCCGAAACACAGGAGCAAATAAACTGTCTGAAACAAGGTAAACCACGCAATTGTCTTGAAAGGTACTGTCTCAACAAATGTTGCATGATTCTCTTCCAAGACCCTGAAAAATGTGCAGATCAGGAAAGGTATACCAGAAACGACATCAGACACAGAGCAAACTACGTTCTTTTATGTATAACGCAAGAATCTAGCAGGGAAACGTTAGAGGTTGTGGTGAAAAATGAGGATAGGTTCTAACTCTTTGCGGATATTTTCAAAAAAGTAAACGTCCGATTAGTATCTATTTGATCGTCTGCAGTCAATCTCATCCAAAGACCTTAAGAGATAGTTTCAGCAACGCCTCTCTATGGGATGCCACGGTACATGCGTACGACAACATACGAGACAATATTAGAACAGAAAGGAGGTGGGAGGTAGAGATAGGGAGTGAGGTGTGATACGAGCATGGGGAACAAATGTGAAGTGACTCACTTGTATCTTCGACTTGGGGCAGTGAAAAGCAATAATATCCTCTCCCAAAACTGATTTCCCGGCAAACTCTCAATTGCCATGAAAGCAAAGTATCCCCAGAGAACAGAAGAAGGAATCTTTTTCAAGATGGGCATAGCAGCGACACAAGCACCAACCATTAACGCCTGAAGGAGATTGCTTAGACGTTGCTCTTTGACTTCTACTGGTAAGAGCTCATCAATATCCTTATCTACATCAAAGACTGTCTCGTCGACTGGTGCATCAATGTACCCAGTACTGGATGCCTGTTGAATCGTTGTCTCTTTTAGCTCTTTCAGTCCCTGTTTGAAGGAACACTGTAAAATAAGCATTTTAATTACATGAATTGTTAGCCATTAGGAAATGACATTAACTATTTACCAGTCCAGAGGGAGTTTGATAGACAAGGGGAGTCTGCATTTCATTGTAAGCCTCCTGCATGCTCCTATATAATTGGCAAAGATTTTCATTTTTACCAATGCTGTTTCTTGCTGTTGATACAAGCTTATTCCGTAAAAGCTGTTTCAATAGAAATAAGAAAATTAGAATAATATATCAAAGAAGAGAATTAGAATATGCTCATCCTTAATCATTACAGAAACCAAAAATGGTTCTTGTAGATGTTACAGTGCGGAACTTTAGGAAAAGCAAGTAAGCAGGAGATTAACAAATACTTATGAACTAAAGTTCTTTTTTTATTGTTCTTAGACGATCATGTAGTATTAAGTAGATCGTCCCTATTTCCCTACTATTCAATCTAAAATATCATGTTAATTAAGATTTTACACCTGCCTAGGGAGCTGGTGTGTAGACTTGTATTATTCAACTAGAAAGTAGCAATGGACGCAGAAACATAATGTGAGTCGGTAAAAAATTTCCTAGTCCACTATATTCAGCATTAGAAGTTGGAGAACTGTGTAGATTTGAATATTAAGAGATAAGTTCAATACCTGATGTTTCAGAGTAGCTAAGCTTTTTGTATGCATTGGAGATTGTGGAATGACTCCATTTGAAGGAGGAATGCCAAGAAGACCACATATTATGACCTGATGAATTTACAAATACCAAAGTGAGGCACCGTATCAACTAAGTACTGATAATTCATGCACTTTTACAAAACAATTGATGTTAAAATAATAAAGCCAGAGCCAAGAGCCTACCAAGAAGCCCAAAAGAAGGAGGTCATAGTGATACGAGGAAGGTTTCTTTAGATTGAACTCTTTTTGTTGGGAAAGTTGAGATGCAACACTGTGATCAAAATAGTAAAGGACAGCAATCATTGTGGCTGGGATAAAAGCTCCGACAATATATAGAGGAGGAACATGCATCATTTCCTGTAAAAGCCATCATCTTGAGTTTCAAAATATGAAAGATCAAACGGGACATCAAATACATCAAATAATAAATCCATGATATTGAGATGGATCAAATACTACGGGAAAACAAAATAAGAAAGACCTTGATAACTGTCCAATTTGAGTAAGCTCCAGGTGACCATGGATTGGGGCTGAAAAGCCGCCGTGGTATCCCTCGTGGAACATCATGGGATGGTATGTATGATACAGCCGTCCAAACAAGCACCATTAGTGGGACACCGTAGTCAGCAATAAATCCTCGAAACCACCCTTTGAACAACATTGAAGTGTCAACAAATACACAAAGTACCTTTTTAGTTTCAACAGGAACTGATTATATAAACTGATGATCATAAGCAAGTGGCTGACCTACATTCTATATTATAGTTTAAGTAATATTTTTTTTAAAAGAAGAGAATTTCATTCTGTTATCAGTAACATTCATGTGGTTAATTTTTTTATTTAATACCTGTTCCATAGCGCCAAGATCTGGCTTTACGGCTCTTCAGTGCAGAAAGAAGAAGACCAAAAGATAAAACTAATGCAAACATTCCATTTCCAAAGCGCCAAGAAGGTGAAAACGCAGCCTGACGAGAATTTTCTCTCTCGGGTATGCCAAACTCCTCCACCAAACCCTGTGTTTTTGCATTAAGCACTGAGACTTAGAAAAGCATTATGCTTATTCTAAAAATTTTGTCCAGAGATGCTACGACAAAAGTACAAATTAGTGAACACCCTCTCTTTTGGTGCAAACCAGCCAATTTTGAAAAACCTCAGGAAAGTCATAATAGGTTTGATGGGGAGAAGGAATTGGTCTTCCAAATCTCACCAAATTGCGAAAATAGTTTCTAAAAAGACATAATTTTCAGAAGATATTTCACTATTTAGCTAAGAGCTTCACTAAGATAAAGCTTCAATAATAGTTCAACGAAGCCAGCTGCTAACAAAGCTTTCTGAGGAAAAACAGTAGCAGAACTAGATTCTGCTTTTGTTGTTGGTTTCATGCACTGTGTACTGCTTTCAACTTGGTTTTTCTGATCAGAAGATTGAAGGAAAACTAGGATCATACAACACATCTAAGCTTGCTTACCTTAATAGCCTCCTGCATAAAGAGCATTGCAATGAGCATACCGAATAATTCACCAGCCAGTCGCGTAAATCTGTTTATTATAGAACAGGCGCCCAAAACTGCTAGCAAGAAAAGCAGAAAGGCGGTCCAAACACAAACCCTGAACATAACCGTGTTAGAAAGGGTGATTTTGCTGCTAGATAGAGAGTTTGATAGTGCTCAAAAGTTACCATCCTGTCCAGGCTAGGAAGAGATTTGGACCCAAGTCCTTCCGATCTTTTGCGAAGTTGAACATGAAAGTGTACATTAACACAGTTGGCTCAGCTACACCTAGTATAAGGAGTGGCTGTCCACCAAAAATGGAATGGATCACACCACAAAGTGCTGTTGAAGCAAGAGTCTGCACCGCAGTTATACTTCCATCTGAGATAACATTTGACAAAAGCAGCATATCAGTAACTACGTCATCAATAAGAGGAAACTAATGCAGGGAAAAAAAATCAAATCTTACCAGTGCTTCTTTCCAGTTGCTCCCCAAAAGAAATAACAGGAATTGCAGATGCAAAGAAAATGTAGGTCGTTGGAGCCAGGATCCTGCAATAGAACATGAAAGACAATCTTCACGCAATTATAAAAAGGTAACAGAGAATATAATTTACTACATGCACTACGCTGTCGAGGAGGGCAAGATCAAGAATACTCTAATCTCACTGAAAAATAATGTTTTTCCAAGTGCAAAATCATTGATAAGTAATTTGCATTTTAGCTAACCTGATACCAGCACGGAGACCACCGGTCCAATCTTGCTTGTAGCATAACAATCTTCCTTTGAGATCATTCTTGATTCCACGGAGGGGAACAAATGTTTCTTCCATGATCACTCAAAATTTGTCCAGAATGAAGGGTGGAAATTTTGTTCTTTTTTTGTTTTTCGTTTGACAGACAAAAAAAAATTGAAGGACAACAAACTAGCACAGAATTGAAAGGACTCGAGAGGCCAATATGAAATTCAACTAAACTTGCATAGGCAAAGAAGCAAAACTTTGGGCAGGAAGGACAACACCTACTTGATCATGACTAGAGTATTTAGGATAAAAAGGAAAATTGGCTGATTCATTTCTATTAACTGTATACTGACCTTCATTAAGGTCCATAAAATTAGCTGCTAATTAACTAACTCTACATATTAACAGATTTACAAAGAACGATTCTTGGAGATTACAAGTTAGGAAGAACAAAAGAATCAGTTAGCAATGAAAAATATATGTCTAGGATGTATCTAAGACTTCCAAAAAGTTTCTGCCTATTTGAATTCCATAGGACCAGAAGTCAAAAAGATTAACGGAGTAAAGCCATAAGTGGTATAAAAATCAAGACTTTAACGAAAGAAACAGCAGTACTCCATTTACTGAGATCTCAATTAACGGTTGACTCCAAAATGCTTTAGATCCATTACACCAAATCTCTTCCTCGCATATATAGAATAACTAGCTGACACTAAAAATTGAACTTAACAAGAAAAAAGTGGGACAAGGATCTAATTTTCAGTTACATGTCAGAACTTTAGTATCTCACAAAGCTGTTTATATATCTGAGCAAAAAAGAGCAGAGAGGACAAAGTAGTACCAAGAATCAAGAATTTAGTGAGACCCCATTTTTAGACAAGTGATTCTTAGTGCTTTAAAACAAGTTCAACCAAATGGGTATAACTGGAAAGCAAAGAATCAGAGACTTAGCGAGAGCCCATTATCAGAACTTGACAAGAATGATTATGACAACGGAGATAAATTGGGCATGAATTAATCTATCAAAGAAAGTAGCTTTTCACTCTTACATTATTTAGAATTTGACACCTTCAAGAATAGGCAGTTCGATAAGGGAAGAAAGTGAGTCTTTGAGCAGCCTGTTTTTACATCAGTCAGGAGAACAAAGTAGTAGAAGAAATTGAACAGGAAGCTTGCTTACAAAATGTACAAGGAAAACTGAATGTGGGTATGAAAGAAGAATGGAACACAATGTGCGTGTGTGAGAGAGAGAGAGAGGGTGGATTGCTGATGGAAGTTGTAACGGAAGTAAGCTCTTCGGTCGAGGGATGATTGGTTTGAACTAAGTGATCAGTATAAATAACTCTCTCAGCTCCCCAAAACCAACAAACAAATAATTACTTAAATTAATTAATAAAACACCAGTAGTAATTTGGCAAGTGAAGTTGTGTCCTATTAAATACTTATTCCGTTCACTTTTACTTGTCCATCTTAAATTTTTCATGCCCCTTAAAAAATAATAAATATAGTATATATTTTTTTTTCATACAACCCCTAATAATGATAGCATTTTAAAAAGTCTTGAGAAATAAATTTGAAAATGAGTAATTAATAATAAGGGTAAAATAAGAAAAAAAATATCTTTTTCTTGATTTAATATAGAAAATAAATAAAAATAAAAATATATTATTAATATAATAGACAAGTAAAAATGAACCGAAGGGAATAATACCTAATAAAAACATTAAACCAGAGGTGAAACCTCCCTCCTCCAAAAGAAAAGTAATTCCTCAGCTTTGGTCTTAGCACACCAATTAACTAGGGATGGAGCCACAGGGTTCAGCACAACCTAGTCACTTTGATCAAATTCTATATTTTTGTTAAAAAAAATTTATTTAATATGTACAAATAATTTATATAGAATTCAATAAACAAAAAAGTTTTAATTCAAAACTCATAAAGAAAAAATTCTAGTTCCGCATCTGAATTAACTGGTCTGAAAAATATTGATAGCTTTAATTCTAAAGAAAAATTGACTGAATTACCTTTATCTCTTGCTTAAATAATTGAGTTCTTCACATTTTGCATAAGGGTTGAACTGAAAAGAAAATTAATATCTTTAATTTCTAGCATGATAATTATTTTCGAACAATTTTTTCTTTTACTAAAGTGACCGAAGTGAGCAGTACCTAATGCTTATTATATACTTTATTAATTCTTCATTTCTCCTATCTAATATGAAACCACTTTGACGGATACATAGGTTAAGATGGTATTTAACTCGTGTATTACACAAATTATAATACAAGAAAAAATTAAAAGAATTGCTGAAAAGAAAAGTTGATTTGAAAAAGAAAAAATGTACAAACTTAAATATGATTAGTTAAATATATCCAAAATAAAAATATTGTAAAAGTTGCCAGGAAAGAAAAAAAAAATTATCACTACCATAGTACTGGTACAGTAGTTTGGTGATTCTGGTATTGGAGAGATTCAAAAGGATACAATCAAAAACAGTGATTCAACTGAAAAGCTTCTTTAATGACTAGGGAAGGGATGCCATAAAAAAAGAAACAAAAAAGCCAACAGTTCAGCAAAGAGCCAAAGACAACCGCTAATTGACCTTTGAAGTTTAAACAATTAATATTTGCACTGACCAACTTTCCCTCACTTCCTCTTATTGTAGTTAATCTTGTTTAATTTAGAGGAGAAAGCAAATTTTGACTCGTATTAACTTGTTAATGTAACTTCAAAATTAAATCTCAGCTTAATGGAAGTGAGATTGCTTGTTAATAATATATTACCCCAACTATGTAGGCTCTACATGATCAATTCTAAATAGTCCAAGCCAAATTGAAGATATCATTTTATAATTTAGCAAAAAGATTTATTTTATAGAACACCACTTTTCTAGCTCAAGGTATGAGGTCAAAATATGGACCATTTTAATGTTCGTTTCCATGGCATAAAATATCAACTTTTTCTTCTGTTATAAGAAGTTACTAGCAGGGGCTGAAGTAGAGTATCAAGAGCGGGTCGGTCGAACACAATAATTTTAATTTAAATTCTATAGTTATCTTAAAAGATATACTGAATATGTATAAATTATTAATTTAAAATTCAATTATTTAAAACAATTAGAATTTCGAATTCACCTCCAGTTACTATTATATATTCGAGAAAAAGATCAGGACAATGGTCGTTAAAAAAAATCAGGACAATGATTGAATTCTAAAATTTTAAAGTTGCCGGCGTTTTTTAGCCAGCTAATTCTCTAGTTAGCTTAAAGTGCAAGTTTCTTTTTCCTGAAAATTCATCAATTCGTCCACCTTATTTGCATTCTTTTCATTTTTCCGGAAAAAGAAAAATTACATCACCGACGGGACATTTATTACAGGAGCCATCAGTCAGGTTGTTAATCGCATTGAGTTTGCGACTAAATTAAACAGATTTAAATTATATACACGTATAGTTTATAATAATTTTTTGAAACAGGCCACGAGCTTTTATAGTGTCATGTTATTTATTTCATTTTCTAAGTTATTAATCTCATCTATTGTGGATAGTCACATATAATTATTTTTTAAATGATTTAAACGTATAAAAATTCTTTTATATTATCAGTCTACATACGTTAATCTCAAATTAAATTGCATATATATCCCATACGTCAAGGAGTAATGAGCTTCATATATATAGTTGTACAAAAGCTTAATTTACAACTCAACGCTATCTTACTTCACAAGGAGACTGTGCCAACAGCAAAGCTCGCATTTGCAGCCAATAGAAAATATAGATTAGGTCAACTAATCTTTTTCCAAACCAACACACATACACAAAGTAATCATGATTAGATCTTAAATCATGCAAGTTTAGAGTGAGAGATCAGAGTAAACCTAGGATTTCGTGGTGGAGTTTTCGAAGATCTTTCAGATGCATATATATCAAATGAAAAGGCCGTCAACACCTTTTAAGTGGAAAGTGGCATTACCTAATTAGAGATTCCCCTTTTTGCCACATTTACAAGGCACCTAACTCCTTTTGTTAATGCCTGCATGTACTGAAGCTTAATTTAATCCATTTAATATGTTCTTTTTTCATTTTCTAATAGGAGATCAAGATAAAGAATTGATATTCTGATAGGTAGTAAAAGATTTGCCTACCATGATATCTTCCTAAAGTCACTAGCATACCACTTCTATTTAATTAACTGCAGTTCGATTCTTTTCTCTCTTGATGTTGAAAATTTATTACTCAATCGATCCATGAGCTCAGCGATGTCAGTGCTATAATTCCATATACTTTGCCGTTATACACTTTATTTGTTTATTGTTTGGATGCTATTTTATGCGACGATAAAGCTTAATTGGGTGTATTTTGCACGTAGGAATATTTGGATATGAAGTGAAAAAAAATTACACGAAATGATACCTCGAAGCGACAAAATAGAATAATTAAAGGAGACATTGCAAGGCCATGAAAAGAGGCGCCTAGCAGTGTATGTTGGCGCCTTGCAATGTAGTTTGGCGCCTTTGACGATGCCTCGCACCGACAACGCTTATCCGAGCCACCTTTATTTCCTCCTTAATTTTGGACGTGTACTCTTTAGCCCTACCTTATAAATACCTCTTAAAGTTAGTTTTTAGAGGGGAGAGACATTATTGGAGAGGCAAAAGGCTACGGAACACTTGGAAGCACGAATCACAAGAATTTTTCTCTCCATCTTTCCTTAATATTGTAGTTTAATGCTTTTGAGTATTATTATGATTGATTATACAATTATGAGTAGCTAAACTCATTATCTATGGTTTAATGAACCTACTGGAGGATGAATTCTTATTACGTTTTAATATAATGTAGCCTTTGAATTTCTCTACTTGTTTAACTACATGTTTATTTCAGTTGATTGAATGGCTATAGATTGATTGCGCCTATTTATTATGTATTGCTTGAAAAAAATTATATATGTAGGTAGTTGTTGAACAACATCACTCCTAACGTATGTGAAAAATCAATATATAGAGTTTATAGGTGGGATTAGAAATAACGAAAACTTGGTGTGATCTTAGTGAGCGGTGAACTAGTTCCAGCTAGCATAGTTCGAGAGAATGTGTCTAGTAAATTATGGTAGTTGCTCGAAAGAGAATTACGACACTCGAAGTACTCACGATCGATAGAGAATAATTAGGCGAAATTATAGAAGACGTAGCAGGAAGGATTCTGACAATTGAATAAATCATAACTCTAGACCTCCTTAATCTTGTCTCCGATCCTTAGTATCTTTGGATGATAATTTACTACTTTAATTAGTTAGGAATAAAATCCCAAACTTTATAATTGCATAATTTGTTTAAATTTTTCGTCTTAGTGATAGTTAACAGCTGTAGCAAAACCTTAGTTCTCTATGGGATTCAACTTTAGAATCTTAAATCGAATTATAATTATGACGAGCGCTTAGTCCTTTCTATAAGGCATAGTCGGGCATGATCAAATTTTGACGTTGTTGTCAGAGAACTAACGTTGTAGTTGTAGCTGTATATACTGTTAGGTTTCGAGTTTAAATTTTATTTTGTTTTGTTTGTTTGTTTGTTTATTTTGTAATTTTATTTTTTTCTACTTGTTGATTTGATAAACACTACATCTTGGAATTATGGGAGTTTAGGTGTTGGTAATTCTATTTTTGATCCTCATACATATTGTGAAGGAAACCACCTGTGACAAAATTATAAAAATATTTCCGAGAGCGAGTTATGTACACTAACTCAATCTTATTTGTGAAATGTGTAGATAATCAAAATGGTCACTTTCATGGTTGTACTTATATGTCTTATCCTCTCCCAACCCCTTACTATGATCGTTCTACTTTTACTTGTGAAATTAATATGAACAAAGAATCCGAGAATAATGACCTGAAAGAGATCAAGGATATGCTAAGGTGGTTTGTGGAATAACCTAATGACACACAATTACGGATACAAAGGCAAGAGGTAATTATTCACAACTTGAAGGCTCAAGTGAGTCAAGTGAATACAAGAAGGGGGGGGGGGGGGGGGGAAA
>MCJB01040371.1:0-31234 GCA_002018475.1 Nicotiana obtusifolia | reverse complement strand
GGGGGGGGGGGGGGGGGAGGTAAATTGTCGATTCTTCTTTTTGTATCCTAAGTAGTTGACTAGTTTACCAATTAGTCGACTGAAAATAAAGACAAAATATGAATGAAAGCAAAAGTACAATGCAGGAATTAAAGGCACCCAGATTTTTATACTGGTTCGGATTCAATGTGAATCCTACTCCCGTCCCTTGGGTTGTAAGGGTGTTCGCGCTTCAAAGCTCCTTGAAAGTTTCGTACAATTGTGTTAATGTAATCTCGAACACCAACTCACTTCTGAATCTAAATACGCTCGTGATACAATGCATCACCAATATTTTTCTCTCTTTCTTCTCTTTACTGATTACACTGTAAAATTTGCTAAGATTAAAATGCTTATTTAAAGTAGAACAAAGAGTATGTAGTTGGTATGATCAAAGTATGTATCTTCAAGGCTGGTACATATATATACACACACACACACATACTCCGCGAGGTCTTCTTGTCTCGTGAATCTTGAGGCAAACCCAAGGAGTTGATCTCAGAAAGGAATCGTAGAGTAATTCTTTCCAAGAATAAGATATTACTTCTGTTGATTTTCCTTGACTTGTGGTCTTGATTGAATTTTTCCGTTGCTGAGTAGATATTCCCGTAATTCGAAGAATCAAATCAGATCCCTTGATTCCGGCTTTTAGTTGTCATCCTTTGATGGAGGAATCTTCAGTGTATAGGTTTACGATCTTGACTTCCTTTGATTAAGGTCCTTCCTATAATATCCTCCCTTTATCTTCTACAAAATCCTTAATTGAATTTCCCTTTGAATTTCTGCTACTCCTTCCTTCTTCGTCTCAAATTTTCGATACTTCCTTTCCATTGCTTTAAGAGTGTCTCTATTAATCTTCTACCAAATCCTTGATTGATTTACTTCCTTTCCATTGCTTCAGGAGTGTTTCTGCACATTGAAGAAGTGCTATTTTGCATCATTAAAATAAACGTAGATCTAACTTCAAGTAGTGAAAGCTTTAAATAATTCAACAAGTCAATATTGTGGATAGTAGCCAAAAATAATATGAATCAGAGTTACCAGTTGACACTCTGATGGAGGAGGTCAGAGTAGAACACCAACAACCTAGCCAACTAAAATTTGAGAATGCCAATGTTGAAGACGTGATACTAGAGTCAGCCAAGGACGCTGAGGATACAAATTTAGTTGACTCTAGTATCATTAGTATTGAGGATGTTGAAAGGCCTGAAGTTTATGTATTTGAGCGCGTTGGTCCTTATTCCAAGCATTTTTCCACATTGTGTTTGGATGATGATATAGAAATAGATCATCCGAGCCAATTGAGAGGTCAAGGAATGAGGAACAAGGTGTCTATATTCTAAAATATTTCTTTCCAGAAAGCCAGGATTACACACCTCACATAAAGTCCAAGAAGTGAAGAATATTACATTATTTTTTTGGGCTAGTTAGATTTGTTCCACCACCCCAAGAGCACAATTATAAACTTGAATCAAAACTTGGGGTTCAATTCATAAGCTCGAGGTGGAGGCAGAAAGTGATTCACATCGTACCGCGACGTTAAATCATGCACTTGTTGGGCGGCGACCCTACTTTACTGCTTTCTTTTATTTTTAGTTTTTTTTTTAAAAATTTTTATTGTATTATTTTTGTAGTGTCGTTTTTATTTTATAGAAGGATGGAAAGCATAGCCATTGCAAGGATGCAACAGCAAGCCAGATGGCCAGAACTAAGTGTGGAATGTCTGCACACAAAATAATACCCGAAGAGAAGTCTAAGTACCCATGAGTTGTTAGTACTTTGGCCTTTAGCCTACCAGGGATTTTTTTTTCCCTCTTATTAGTTATGGTGTGAATTGGGGATAATGCATAATTTTAAATGTGGGGTGAGGAGATTGTCTGGGTGACTTTCTAGGCTATTTTAGTTATGTTAGTTTAATTGAATAACTTTTTTAGAAAAATAAAAAAAAATTAGACTTTTCTCGGCGATGGATCTCCTATGCAGTTTTCTTGAGGGATTAAAGTATAACCAAAAACACACCCAAAAAAAAAAACAGAAAAATCCAAAAACATGTCTTTTAGTTTTTTTTTAAGGTAGTGATACCCCCTTGATTTTTTTGTGCCTCGATTCTTTTCCATGGGATGGAGTTTGAACCGGATCGTAGTTTTTTATTTTTAGAGTAGTTCTTCGGAAATAAAGAAGAAGTAATGATGTGATTCACACCTTTTGACTTGTTTGATGGTTGCATACTTAGTTTCGGGCATGTGTTTCACCTTCCCTTGGTTTTAAATATATGATGATGCCTAAAAATGAATAGTTTGTGGTATGAATCATATGTCTCGTTTGCTTGACTTGTGTTCACTTTGTGCTAATACTTAATATTTCATGGCTCCGTGAATACTTGCAATTATTTGAGAGTCGGAACGAAACCGTCCTTAATGAGTCATGTGCCATGTGTGAAGTGAGTTCTTTGTATAGTCCATGTTATTGCATTGAGTCTAAAACTTACTTGGAATGTGAATTGAAGCGAAATCCTAAGTGTTGCTCGGTTTGAAAAGTGATATTAAGCTTTATTTGGTCTTTTTTAGTTTTGGTACTTATCACAAATAAAATCAACTCTAATTACCCTTTTGAGCCTATAAGCTTTTCTTTTGGCACCCACATTACAAGCCTATCCACTTTTGTTCTTAATTGAATCATTTTGATCCTTATACCTCTTAAAGCACTTGAATTGTAAAGAAAGCGCTAGAAAGAAGTAATGAGGAAATTTGGGGTAACTTTTGAGTGGAGCCAATAGAAGGAAGAAAGGAGCACTTGTATTTTAAATAAAACTCCACTAATGGTAAGGCAAAAATACAAAAAAAAAAAATAAATAAATAAAAAAGAAGAAGAAAAAAATAAAATAAAGGTATCTTGTTGTTGCTAGTGGGTGTGAGTTACAAATAGTGCTTAAAGAAGAAGGAAAAATATTCTGAGGTGAGCTATCTTGTGATGATTGAAGTGGGTGGAAGAAATTTTTGCGCTTAATGTTGAATACGTGATGTGTTAAAGTGCGTAGGAGGGTTAGCCACTATATCCTAAATATATTCTACCCGTCCCTTAGCCTAAATTACAACTATAATAAAGTCCTAGTTGATTTTGGACCAAGCGTGCTTACATTAGTAGAGTTTTACATAATGGGCAAGCTTATGATACCTTTTGCATGCATGTGACTTCTTTGAGAGAGTGAGTGATTTTATTCATATGTGTGAGTCCTTAAAATATATTCAAACATGTGATTTGGATGTGGGGACTGCTTACTCTTTTATTTTTATTGTGAGAGCACATAGTTTCACAATGGATAGGTAACATCATTAGACTTTTCTGTTAGATTAAATATTCAAGCCTCGGGTGCATTGTGATATTGAATTAGTTTTCGAGGCTAGGATTGTTATAATCATGTTGTTCATGTGTTGGATATGTGAAAATTGGGCATAAGTACGGGAAATATATTTGACCGCATATGCTAGAACTTAATTGTCGCTATTAACCATGATCATGGGTGTAGTGTGTTGTGAATATGTGGCTTGTTGGGTACTTGAGGAGGAAGTGTTTAGTTGGTTGACTCGAGGGCAAGCAACATTTAAGTGTGGGGTGTTGATTTCATGCTATAATTTTGTATATTTTGACGTTATTCACCTTACTTGTTTGTTGTTTGGATGCTAATTAGTGCGACAATTGGCGCCTCTGATGGCGCCTTGCAATGTATTTTGGCGTCTCTGACGATGCCTCACTCTGACGATATTTATCCGAGCTACTTTTATTTCCTCCTTAAGTTTGGACGTGTACATTCTAGCCCTACCTTGTAAATACCTCCTAAATTTAGTTTTTAGATGGGAGAGACATTATTGAGAGGAGGATACGGAACACTTGGAAGCACGAATCACAAGAATTTTTCTCTCCATTCTATCTTAATATGAATGCTTTTGAATATTGTTATGATTGCTTATAAAATTATGAGTAGCTAAACACTTTATCTAGGGTTTGATGAACCTATTGGAGGATGAATTCTTATTACGTTTTAATATAATGTAGCCTTTGGATTTCTTTACTTGTTTAACTGCATGCTTATTTCAGTTGATTGAATGGCCATAGATTGATTGTGCCTATTTATATGTACTGCTTGAAAAAGGGTACATATTTAGATAGTTGTTGAACAACATCACTCCTAACATATGCGAGAAATCAATACGGAGGATTTAATGGTGGGATTAGAAATAACAAAACCTTGGTGTGATCTTAGTGAGCGGTGAACTAGTGCAGCTAGCGTAGTTCGAGAGAGTATGTCTAGTAAATTATGGTAGTTGCTCGAAAGAGAATTACGACGCCCAACGTACTCAGGATCGGTAGAGAATAATTAGGCAAAATTATAAAAGACGTAGCGGGAGGGATTCCGACAATTGAAAAAATCATAACTCTTTTGTCTCCAACCCTTAGCATCTTTGGTTGATAATTTACTACTTTAATTAGTTAGTTAATTTGTTAGAAATAAAATCTCAATCTTTATAATTGCTGAATTTGTTCAAACTTGTCTTCTTAGTGATAATAAACAGTAGTAGCAAAACCTTAATTCTCTGTGGGATTCGATTCCGGATTCTTAAACCGAATTATATTTGTAATGATCACTTAATTCTTTTCATAAAGCATAACTAGGCGTAAACACTCCGTGTTTTCAGGTTTTTGTATACCTATTAAAAGATATTATATATTATAAAACAAATTTAAGTTGTCAAAATGATATATCAATATTCGGGGCGTGATTAGCTAACAATTGTTTGCTATCCAATAAATTTTGAAAGTTTGAGTTTGCGAGGATATTATTTCCAGCCGCTTTTTTGGTTTCGTCATAGTCATTCCAGGACAATATGGTTGTTAGTATTAAATGTTGGACCATGGTACATTCCTAGTATTGTTTAAAATAATTCAACTCATACATGAATAGTAGTGTTCCAGAATGGAAAAAATGAATATTGCCCTCTGGTAATTAACAGACGATACGCGTTAATGGTTAGTTAATTATTCCATATGAGTTATGATATAAACTAAGAGTCTACCAAACTGTAGAGAAAATTTGGTTCTCTATTAATTTTACTGAACACAGCAATGAGTAAATAATATAACGATATTTACGTGGAAAACTTCCAACTCACGGGATTAAAAATCACGACCTACACTCATAGAATTTCGACTTCACTAACTGAGCAACTTTTAGATCACAACCTATTATAATCTAGGAATTAAACTCTTAATCCCTCACCTACTTACAATAACTGTATTGCAAGCCTCTTTATAACAACTCTATTACAAAGCTAACCACTTGACTAACTCTAGTCAATACAACCACAAAGTTTATGGTTTACAGAGTGTCTTGTGATATGTTTCTAAATAAGCTGAGTAGGAATTACACGTAAATAACATAAATAAATTAAGACACAACAATACTAAAGACACACGATGTAATGAATGCTGGAATCTGGTCCTTCGTTATGGTGCTATTTTGTTCTTCCATGCCTTTGAGAGATGAAGGCGGCTGCACACTTGAGAGTAAATTATGTTTTAGGGTTTGCAAGTGTGTGTTGTCCGTTGCCTCATGTTGGTAAATATATAAGTGAGATCATCAAAGATGATGCAAGGGAGTGTCTGATACACAGCATGTTTCGATAGTGCTGTTATACTGTTGCGCGTGCAGTACAGCAGCTTTCACAACTGTAAGTATTGAGTTGTACTGAGATTGGAGGAACTAATATCTATCTGTTCCCTATGTTGTTCCCTTAACTGATTTCATTAAAACTTGTGCCAGATATTTAACTTGTTCTGAACATGAAGAGGCTAGTTGTATCAAGTTCCTTATCGGTTCTCATATAAAATTTATTAAATCAATAAAATGAAAGGTACATAACTTATCATCTATGTACTTTGAGATGTCATTAACATGACCATGGTTAAGGGCAAATCTAGTTATTTTTTCATCACGACTAAGTAAAAAACTTGGAGCAAATAAAAGTTTTAATGAATAGTGAAAAGTTGACAAGTGATATGTGTTTGGTACGTAAGAAAATGTTATTCACAGAAAATATCTTTCATGAAAATTACGGATTTCATTTATTTTCTAATGTTTAATTTGGGATTGAATATATTTTTTATATTACTAAAGATTGATAATAATGTTAACAAAATAGAACAATATTTTTCTTAAAATTTTGAGATTAAAGATGATAATAATATAGTATATAGAGTACTGCAAATTGATAGATATAAAGAAAATGACTTCCGTCCATACAGAAGTTTAAGATCTCATCTTAACAAAGAGAAAAAAGTTCAATTACCTGCTCTAAATTAATATCTATATAATTAATAATCCTATTTCGTCCGTCTTTGTTTTCTACATTGGTCAAGTACAATAGTTACCAGACAGTCGGTTCTTCTTTGGTTCTACAATTTTGTTTAATTGATGAGGTCTATTTCACCTCCAAGATAGAAATATAATGGGATAACCCTAGGCCGTCTCTCTTATGAAAGTAAGTGAACCTAGGCAAAATCAATCCTTCTAATACTTTCGGTGTACAAGTCTTTGTCATACATTTTTCATCGTCCTTAATCTTATTTTTAACAGAGATATATTGGAGAAAAATCCAAGGTACATGCATGTTCATTGGCTTATAATATCTTTCAATTCAAAACCTAGCTAGACAAGTATCTGAGTCATTGTTCGTCACGTAAAAATTTAACGATCAAACTTTTCCAGAAAACTTAATGCATAACGACTTCCTTCTGTTTTTGTCATCTTTAGAGTTAGTACCTACTACGAGCTAGCAAAAAAAACGTTATGCACCTATAACTTTATTCATGATTATACCAGATCAAAAGCTATTCGATTTCCGTTTTCCATTATGTTTTATTTATCTGAAGGATGAACAGAAGTTAGCATTTGCATGAAAAAAACTAACATGCACTTGACGTCATATCAACTTATTAACTGATGATAACATGAGGTGATCAGAACGCATTACTTAAATTTTTTATAACAATTTATGTGCAATGTGCAAAACACATATTGCACGTGTTTATCCTGAAATCGGATAACAATTAAATTTTATACGCGGTTTTAAGAATACATAATGTGATTCAACACATACAATTAAGTGTATTAGATAAATGAATTAAAGACGAAATAAACGATCAAACCAGTTGTAATGTTATGGCCTAGCATGAACCTAGGTTGAATAGTAACTTTGCCCTCGATTGGACCCTTGGTTCGAGCCCAGTTAGGAATGAAGAACAGAACAATTAAATAAGAACTTTAGCAGTAGCTAGAAAACAGAAAATGAATTTTTATTGTTTTGATTCGCGTGTTACAGAAGAAAACATCCCCTTTATACAGTAGGAGAGTATCATCCCTAGAATAAGCCTAAAAAAGGTAAAAATCTTCCTTTCTCGTTAATTATTGATCCGTAACCGACATCGAGCGAGATCTGCTCCGTGATATCCGGTTAGGTGCGAATATCACCGCCCTTTATCCGTCGTGTAACCATTATCGTGTTTCCCAAGGTTTTAGAACTTGTTTTGGGTTCAGGACGCGTCGCTTTACCATGCCCGATGATGAGCACGTTTTTCACCTTTCATGGATCTCGATACGAAGGGCTACAGCCTCGATTTCATTCTCGTGCGTCCATGATCTTCTTCCGTTTTCTTCAATGGGAAATCGAGGTATGCATTACCCCCGATTTTACCCGTATATAGATAGTTCCTCGTTTTCTAGAGAGTTTTACCGAAACGATGGGAAATGATAGATGAACCCCGGTTCCTTTCTTCGTACGCTACAACTGAGATGACGGATAAATCAAAACGTCCCATAAGTCGCGTCATTCTAACTTTAGACACGTGTTAGTCACCGGCTGGCTGCCTTCGAATGCGAAATGTCGCGCATTGATTGTTTTTCCCCTATAAAAGCTTCAACCTTTTTCACTTCTTCCACTTTCCGATTCTAGATTTTACTCTCGAACTCTCCAACGGCTTTTAACTTCTCCAAATCTTCATACATTGTTCTTGGAACCTTCATATCTTCATCTTCATCTTCGCTCCTCACACATTTTCTCTGATCCTTCAACTTGACCTTCATACCTTCGTACCATCTTCAAATCTTTATATTATTCTTCAAACCTTCATATTCTTCTTCAGACCTTCATATTTCCTAGATTACAATGGCAAAAACCTCCAAGTCAGTGCGTTAGCAGGCTGCTCCTTCATCTTCCCACCCGCCGTAGATGTCGAGGTGGCTGTTCCCGAAGTGGCTCAGGAGCCCCCCACAAAGAGCTTCATACCCAGGGGCTGCTCTATCGAGAATGACTTCAATGATGAGAAGGCCTGTAGTCAACAAGACCAAGGCGGGGGAGCATGGAGGTACATATACTCCTTCACTGAAGAAACCCTACCTATAGTCCGAGCGGACTGTCAATGGGAGGTTAAGGACATGGTAGTCCCCAGGCCCGATGACGACATTACTACCCACATGAAGGGGTATTTGAGTGTTTACATTTACCCCTTCAAACTCGCCCCAGTGGACCACATAGTCCTCGCTTCCTGCAAAAGGTACGAGGTGTGCCCTGGGCAAATCCACCCATCCTTCTGGAGGATCGTGATCCTCTTACGCCATTTCGTGAATAATACTAAAGCCCCTCGATTCACCCTCGACCATCTACTCTGCCTATACAGTCCCCTAATATTTCGAGGGGGACTGATCAAGCTCGTTCGCCGAGCAAGCAAGGATCCTTTCCCGAGCATCGACGAGGACCTAGATCAAGGTTGGCAGGGAGATTAGTTCGGGTGAAATCCGAAGACCTGATGCCTCCTGAGTTTCTGCCGTTCCTTGAGCAGTGGAAAGCATCTCGTAAGTATTATCTTTCTTGAGTATTCACTTCTTTTTATTCCTTCTCTTATTGCCTGTGTTAGTTGTCGTGTAGCTGTTGCCCAAGTTCCTAATGCAATTCCCCGATTCAAGGAGTGGATCGAGGGGATCTGCAAGCAGATGTCGTACTCCGAGTGCGCATGGCGCAAGCTTTCGAAGGGCAAATGGGAGGTCTGATCCCATGGTGAGGCTCTTTCCTAAGTAATCATTCCACGTTTTTAGCTTACACGGTGCTAACTCTTTCTCCTTTCTCACAGGTTTGCCTATGACCACAGAACTTAGGCCATTGGATGAGGACGAGGATCCGTCCTCGCTCGTCAAACCCTCTGTTTCGGGTAGCCCGGGGTTGCTGCGAAGGAGGAGAAGAAGCATAAAGAAAGTCCTTGGGTTCCCCGGACGCTGAGGAGAAGAACAAGAAGGTGACCATCCAGGTCCGAAAGCCCAAAAAGAGCACCAAGTCCAGGGTACCAGACTCCGATTCTCTCTATCGGCTCAAGGATGAGCCCGAAGATGATGACCTCTTTGTTGCTCATGGGTCGACCCTTAATGAGAGGGAGCAGGCGATGACTAATAAAGAGGTTCATGAGATCGATCACCCTCTAACTTGGGAATCGGAAGGAGAGATGGAGGCTGCGGCCACCTAGGAAGCCGCTCCTGTCCCGAAGGAGGTGGCCGGTGTCATTGACATCGTGGAGACACCCTACTATACCTAGTCCATGCTCGAAGAGGCCCAAGCGGGGAAAGAGAAGTCGAGCGAGGTGGCGCAGGGCCCAGATGATGCCCTTAACCCATTTTTCGATGGCATGGATATGGCCGCACTGGAGGATTTTTTGGGGCTTGGTCACCTGGAGGTCCCGAAGAAGGATGTGTCTTCGAGAGCGGGCGGACCGAGTTCGAGCCCAAAACTAGTGAAGCAATTTCCTGCTCCGAGCGTGGACCTCGAGAGCAAAAGGACGGTCGTTCTTACAATCCCGGAGGATGCCTGGGTTTTGTCTACTCCGGTGGATGTAGCCAGCTACCTTCGATGCTTGTGACCGAGGAGGACCAGGCAAAGATGAACGAGGTGGGCATGTCGAGCCTCTTCAATGAGGCGCAAAAAGCGCTGAACCGGGTAAGGCGTCAGCCTTTTGTATCTCTTTGTGAATCACTTTGGTTTTTGATGTCCTCTACTAACTTCATTATTTTTCAGGCTTCAGTGCTTCACCATGAAAGCTTCCTCTGGTACCACTTGGAGATTAGCCAGCTCTAGTTCGAGCTCAAAGAGCAGGTCTGAAATAAAGACATGTATAGGGATCTTAGTGAGCACCAGGACAAGGCCCTCAAAGACCTCCCTATTCTCCAAGTCGAGCCAGAAGGAGGCCTTGACCCTGAAGTGGGAACACACCGACCTGGTTGAGAAGGTTAAGTTCTTTGAGGCTAAAAATGAGCAGCTGCTCGTAGTGACTAACAACAAAACTTTGTCAGTCCAAGAGAAGATAGACCTAATCGACTAGCTTCGGGCTTAGATGGACGAGGTCAAGGCCACAACCGAAGTATAGAAAGGCAGGATGGACCTGCTGGCTTCGGAGGAGGAAGCTGCGAGGGCGGAGCTGGCATCGGTCGAGAACCAACTCCGGGTGGCAAAGGACAAAGCTAATAAGTGGTCTCGGATAAATGATGATCTCCGAGCACAACTGAGTTCGGTCATCTCGGAACAGGATGCTCTCGGACAAGAATATGCCGCATAGAGGTCCAAATTGGATGCAACCTCTGTCAATGCCGAGGAAATGTAGGCCCATTATAAGGCCGATGTGAAAGTAGCCGAGACCCGCTTAAAGACGAGGACTGAGTACATAAAGCGGCTATCCCAGAGAGGGACCCTCGAGGAGATCCATGCCCGTGGTTTTGACCTACGGTCGATATTGAAGAAGCTAGGAGGCTCAAGGCCAAGGCAAAGGAGCTCTACGAGCCTGAGGGTCCTGAAGGCTCCGAGGGTTCCGAGGGCTCCAAGGGCTCTGATGGTTCTGGCAATGAGTTGGGCCCCGGTAAAGACCAGGCATAGATGCCTTAGTATTTTTCCAGTTTTTCCTTATGTATTTTTTTTTGTTTATTTTGGGGCTGTTCTATCGGGCCTTTGTAAATATATTTTGGAGTATATAAAATTTTTCCCTTTTCTGACAATACTGTGTCTTTACTTTTCCAGCATCTGTTTGTGTATTATTTTTGATGCCTTAGCATAAAAGTTCTAGAGCATCCGTTTTTCAGAGGTTTGAACGGAGCTCGGCTTTGATGCGACTTTGGTTTACTTGTGGCTTCGAAATCTCGATGAGACCGAAGGATTTTAAGACGCTTAAGTTTTTTTAGACGATGTTTTTGCCGAGGGTAACCTTTTAATAAGTTTCAAATTTTCTTAAGGGCCTTACTTTTTGGTTACGGACTTCGGACGTCTCCGAGCCGTTTTTAGGTGGCTGTAGCCTCTTATATTCGGGAACCATCTAGTAGGTTTGGTGCCTCCGGGAATCAGAAGCCCGGGTTGTTCGATTTTTCATCGGGCGACAATCCCCGCATAAGGGTAGCCTATGGGATTGACAGTCCCCGAGCAGGGATAGCCCATGGGCTTTAGGATCTAGGATTAAGGAAACAAAATGCGTAGTAACAAAGAGTAAGGTAAGTAAAAATTTCTTTCATTATTTAATATGAAAGGTACATGATCGTAGGCGCATAAAACTTGTGACGTGGCTAGAGTGGACGATGTGGACACAGTTCATGTGACCGTTTGCCCTTGCAATGAATTCTAACCACCAATCCTTAGCTTTTAGCACATAAAATATTCTTTTCCCTTGCTACAGATCTTGAACTAGGGGTAATGGCCCCCAGTATTCGAGGTCAGACTCGTGAGGGCTCGTATACTGTTGATCTGATGCAAACAACCATCGATTCTTAAAATCGGTCTTTAAATCTAAGGTAGCATGTTTTACAGTTGCCTCGTTAAAAACCTTGCTGAAAAACCCACTTTGGGACAAAACCGGTTTAAGGAAAAAAGAGTGCAACACGTGCTTTCAGACCTAATAGCCATATCCGTCCTTGGTTGATTACCTGTAGATGTTAGTCCAATTTATAATATGATTAAAAAGTAATTGAGTTCGTACCTTAGCAGTAGTATCACTTTAAGTGTGCCACATTCCAGTTGTTTGGTAGTTATACATCGTTTCCCACTTCGAGTTTATATGAGCCTTTGCCGGTTATTCTTACAACTCAATATGGTCCTTCCCAATTCGGGCCCAGTTTCCCTTCGTTCGAGTTCCTGGAGTGCAGTGTTACCTTTCTCAACACCAAGTCCCCGGCTTGAAAGTGTCGGAGGCTAGCTCTTCGATTGTAATACCTTTCTACCTTCTGGGCGGCCAACTGGACCAGGGCGGCCTCCCGCCTTTCATCCAATAGTTCCATGCTCGTGATCATGGCGTCGCCGTTTGGCTCTTTGGTCGCATACTGGAACCTGAGGCTTGGTCTCCCACCTCGACTGATATTAAGGCTTCGACTCCATAGACCAAATAAAATGGGGTGGCCCTGGTGCTCGATTTCAAAGTCATACGGTATGCCCACAAGACTTCATGCAGGATCTCCTTCCATTTCCCTTTCAAACCAGTCAACCTCTTTTTCCGACTTTGAAGTATAGTCTTGATCGTTGATTCAGCCAGCCCGTTCCCACTAGGATGATAAGGCATCGATAGTATCTTCATGATCTTGTGATCTTCGAAAAACTTCTCACCTTGCTGCCGACGAATTATTTTCTGTTGTCACAAACTATCTCGGCAGGTATCCTAAATCGGCATATTATGTGGTCTCACATGAAGTCAATGAATTCTTTTTCTCGGATCTTTTTGAACGCTTGGGCCTCAACCCATTTGGAAAAACAATCGATCATGAATAATATGAATTGAGCCTTACCGGATGCCCATGACAGGGGACCAACGATGTCTATTCTCCAATTCATAAATGGCCATGGTGACAGGACTGAGTGGAGAATTTCTCTCGATTTATGGATCATTAGGGCGTGTATTTGGCACTCGTCACATTTTTGTACGAAGTCCTTTGTATCTTTCTCCATTTTAGTCTGGTAGTAACCGGCCCTAATCAGTTTCCAAACCAAGGATTCGGCCCCTGAATGGTTCCCGCAAGTGCCTTCGTGTACTTCTCTCATGGTGTATTCAGTATCTCCTAGTCCTTAGCATCTGGCTAGTGCCAAAGAAGGTCCTCCTGAACAATTCCCCTTGGATCAAGCTAAATCTGGGAGCTTTGGTGCGCAAGGCTCTCGAATTTTGGGATCCAAAGGAAATTTTCCTGTCTTCAAGTAGTCTATGTATTTGTTTCTTCAATCCCAAGTTAAACTCGTTGAGTTCACTTCGTTGTGGCCTTCTTCTATCACCGAGTTCATTAGCTGCACTACTTCTCCCAAACTGAATTCATCAGAGTCGACCAACGACCCCAAGTTAGCCAGTGCATCGCCATGACTGTTTTGATCTCGGGGTACATGCTGTAGGGTCCATTCCCTGAATTGATGTAGGGTTACCTGTAATTTGTCCAAGTACATTCGCATTTGTTCTTCTTTTACTTCGAACGTTGCGTTAACTTGATTTACCACGAGGAGGGAGTCTTACTTATCTTCGATCACCTCGGCTGCAAGGCTTTTACCCAATTCTAGACCTGCAATTATGGCCTCATACTCGGCCTCGTTGTAAGTCAATTTCACAATTCTAATAGATTGCCTAATTACATTTCCCATGGGTGGTTTTAATACGATACCGCATCCGGACCACTTCGCATTAGAGGCACCGTCCGTGAAAAGGGTCCAAATTCCCGAAGTGGTCCCCGAGGTTAACAGCAATTCCCTTTCGACTTCGGGTATCAAGGCCAGTGTAAAGTCAGCCACAAAGTCTGCCAAAATCTGAGATTTTATGGCGGTTCGGGGTCGATACTAGATATTGTACTTGCTAATTTCCACGGCCCATTTGGCCAACAGGCCCGAGAGCTCGGGCTTGTGCATGATATTCCTTAGCGGGTAAGAGGTCATCACACATGGGATGGCATTGAAAGTATGGCTTTAGCTTCCTGAAGGCGCTTAGCAAAGCGAGCGCCAATTTTCCCAGGTGAGGATACCTTGATTCGACCTTGCCTAGGGTTCTATTGACATAGTAAATAGGAAATTGCATACCTTCTTCCTCCTGGACTAGAACTCAACTTACCACCACCTCGGAAACCGCCAAGTAGAGGTACAGTTATTTTTCTGCCTTCGAAGTGTGCAATAGGGGGGGACTCGATAGGTAGCGTTTGAGTTCCTCCAAAGCTTGCTGACATTCAGGGGTCTAGGAAAGTTGTTCTTCTTCTTTAATAGTGAGGCCCAAGGCGGCTACATGCCCAGTCTGTCTGTGAGCGGCCTTGATGCTGTCCACCATGACTCTATGGCTTGATTTTGTTGGGGTTGATTTCGATCCCTCGATTGGATACCATGAACCTGAGGAACTTTCCCGATTCGACCCCGAATGCGCATTTCTCTGGGTTTAGCTTCATATTTGTTTTTCTTCAATATGTCAAAGGTGTCTTGCAAATGTTTCAAATGGTCCTCTTCTTGCAGGGACTTGACCAACATATCATCAATATAAAATTCCATTGATTTTCCTATCTGTTCTTCAAGAATCCGTTTTACTAGGCGTTGATAGGTGGCACCGACGTACTTTAATCCAAACGGCATTACATTATTACAGTAGGTGCCGAATTTAGTGATGAAAGAAGTCTTTTCTTGATCGTCAGGGTCCATCCAAATTTGGTTGTACCCGGAATAGGCATCGAGAAAGCTAAATATCTTATGTCCGGCCGTCACGTCGATCATCCAATCGATGTTAGGTAAAGGGAAAGATTCCTTAAGGCATGCTTTGTTTAGATCTTTATAATCTACACATATTTTTATCTCATTCCCTTTTTAGGCACTACCACTATGTTAGCTAACCAGTCCGGGTATTTAACTTCCCGAATGGATCCTATTTTAAGAAGTTTGGATACCTCATCCTTGATGAACACATGCTTGATCTCGAACTGCAGCCTCCTCTTCTGCTTAACTGGATGGAACTTCGAGTCCAAACTCAGCTTATGAGTGGTTACCTTCATTGGGATCCCTGTCATGTCAAGATGGGACCAAGCGAAACAATCTACGTTAGCTTTAGGAAAATCAATGAGCTTTTTCCTGAGATCGGGGGTTAATCCCGCGCCCAGGTATACCTTTCGATCCGATAGGTGTTCGATTAATATGACCTGCTCCCACTCTTCAATTGTCGATTTGGTGGCATCGGTGTCATCAGGAGCTATGAATGATCTCAGGACTCGGTAATCCTCCTCCTCGTCTACTCCTCGTTCCTCCGATTCGGCCGAAGCCGACATCAGTGATTGCTATTTAATTTCTTCTTTTCTGGTCGGATCCGCATTCCTTGATGTCGAAACCGCGGGAACCAGGATTACCTCACCGACTGCGAACATCTCCTTTGCTGCCGGCTGCTCTCCGTGTAAAGTCTTGACTCCTCCTAGTGTAGGTAATTTCAACGCCTGATGCAAGGTCGATGGTATCGCCCTCATATTGTGAACCCACGACCTTCCAAATAGAGCGTTATACCTCATGTCCCCTTCAATCACGTAGAAACTTTGTCTCTTGGATCGTCACGACGGTGTTTACTGGCAGGGTTATCTCCCCTTTAATGGTTTTGCATGCCATGTTAAAACTGTTCAACATCCGGACTGCTGGCACTATTTGGTCCTGTAACCCCAATTTCTCTATGACCCTTGAACATATGATGTTGGTCGAGCTACCTGGATCAAACAACACATGTTTAACTTGAGATTTATTGATAAGTTCGGATATTACCAACGCATGTTTGTGAGGTTGCACGATGCCCTCGGCATCCTCGTCGCTGAACGAAATGGTTCCCTCCGGGACATAATCTCGGGTGCGTTTTTCCCTTGTGATAGATACTTTAGTGCGCTTTGTCATGGGTCCTTGGGGAACATCAGCCCCTTCGATGATCATGTTGATGACGTGCTGAGGCTCCTCTTATTCGACCTGTTTGTTGGTGTCCCTGTTCCTGAAATGGTTTTTGGCTCGATCACTCATAAACTCTCGGAGATATCTGTTGTTGAATAACCGGGCAACTTCTTCTCTCAACTGTAGGCAATCCTCGGTCCTGTGACCATGAGTGTCGTGATACTTACATATTAAGTTAGGATCTTTTTGGGTAGTGCTGGACTGCAATGGTCGGGGCCACTTCGTATCTTTGATGCGCCCGATGGCTGATACGATACTGGCAGCATCAACATTGAAGTTATACTCTGATAATCTCGGTGCTTCCCTACTCCCGAGTGGCCTGTCGAAACCATTTTTGTTCATCAGACCTTGGCTACTATGCTCTCTTTTCGTTCCTTGTAGGGTGATGCCTAGACCCATTTCCCCTTCGGTCCACATTGTATGGTTGGTACCGATTCCGGACCGGCCTTGGCTCATGATCAACGACTCTCTTAGACTTGTTGTCGACCCTGATGGGAAAAACTGACCCAGAAGGAGTTCCGATTTGGTCGTCCTCGACCCTGATCTTTGACCGGTACCTGCTATGGACGTCGGTCCAGGTCACCGCCGGGTACTCTACCAAATTTGGTTTAGCTGTTGAGAGGCCAAGGAACTTCGGGGGTTAAGCCCCTGAGTGAATGCCTGAACGGTCGAATCATCTGCAACCTGAGGCAAGTCCATCTGTTCCATCTGGAACCTTGACATGAATTCCCTGAGCATCTCGTTGTCTCTTTGTTTAACCTTGAAAAGGTCGGACTTTCTGGTCTCAACCTTGATGGCCCCAGCATGGGCTTTTACTAAAGCATCTACAAGCATAGCAAATGAGTCAATGGAATTTAGGGTTAAGTTGTGATACCATATCATTACTCCTCTGCTCAAAGTCTCCCCAAACTTCTTCAGTAACACCAACTCGATTTCATCGTCTTCCAATTCATTTCCCTTGATTGCGCATTTATAGGAAGTCGCATGCTCGTTTGGATCCGTGGTTCTGTTATATTTGGGAATATCGGGCATACGAAACCTCTTCGGGATCGGCACTTTCAATATCGGGGGTGCTCCCGGGATTTTGATCGACTCTGGAATTATATGTTTCCACCTTCTTGTCATTAGCTTCAATTTTCTTCTCACCTGATTCTACCTGCTTCGTTAACGCTTCAACCATTTTCACTATCTCGAGATTGACCTCGAGCTCCGCTTCAGCCATTATCTCGGTGGTTTGTTCGTTTCATCGGGTGCTTTCCAGGGATTGTTCGGGTTCGACCATGTTGGGCGTGGCTTTGGTTCTGCAGTTGTGATATTGCCGCCTATTGAGCCTGCAACATTTCAAAGATTAGCCGTAGGCTTACCCCATCATCTTCGCCTTCGGGCACTTCTCGAGCTGTTGGTCAGGGTCACAACGAATATTGTTTTTGGGGTCAGTTGGCAAATTAACGTCGATGACCACCTGTGAGTTAGCATCGACCGGATCGGCAACTGGGACACCGTTGGGATTAGCAGGAGGCACCTCATTGCTTGGCACCAATTTGTTATTTTCCTCATGATGGCCATACTCAACATCAACGTTCAAGTGGGCAGACTGAGAGTTTGACATTTTTGGGCTGACCTAAAATTGAGGCTTTAAAGAACAAGCGTAAAATAGGGTGTGATGGAGATTCGTATTAAATCACCACTATTATCGTTAGCCCCACGGTGAGCGTCAAACTGTTTACTCTGAAATCGGATAACAATTAAATTTGTAAGTGGTTTGATTCAACACAAACAATTAAGTGTATTAGATAAATAAATTAAAGATGAAATAAACGATCAAACCAGTTGTAATGTTACGGCCTAGCATAAACCTAGGTTAAACAGTAACTTTTCCCTCGATTGGACCCTTGGTTCGAATCAAATTATGAATGAAAAACAGAATAATTAAATAAGAACTTTAGCAGTAGCTAGAAAGCAGAAAATGAATTTGTATCACTTTGATTCGCGTGTTACAATGTGTGTTACAAAAGAAAACTTTCCCTTTATATAGTAGGAGAGTTCCATCTCTAGTTTAAGTCTAAAAAAGATAAAAATATTCCTTTCTCGTTAATTATTGATTCGTAATCGACATCGAGCGAGATCTGCGCCATGATATCTGGTAAGATGCGAATATCACGGCCCTCTATCCATCGTGTGTAACCATTACCGTATTTCCTGAGGTTTTAAAACTCGTTCTGGGTCCGGGGCGCGTCACTTTATCATGCCAGATGATGAGCACGTCGTTCACCTTTCATGGATCTCAATACGAAGGGCTCCAGCCTCCATTTCAATTTCATGTGTCCATGATCTTCTTCCGTTTTCTTCAACAGAAGAATCGAGGTATGCATTACTCTCGATTTTACCCGTATACATCACATTTATTAGTTTGGTTTGAACACTAAGTGCATATAACTCTTTATTTTCTGTATTTAGTGTAGTTATTGTAACTTTGATCTAACGCAAAGAGTTGATTCAGATCGGATGGGACAATTCAATGTCGATCGATGCCATCTGGTTCCTTGAGTTGGTTGCAAAATCCCAGTTCGCAGTTAATTCGCAACCAACATGTGCAAGGAGTTCCAAGAAGTGTGACAATCTATTTTGCTTAATAGTATAATATAAAGTGTACGTTATTGACTAATAGTATAAATGATGATTATAACCACTAGAGTCCGCGGGCGGTTCAGAGCCCATTTGTTTAATAGTGATAATGAGAATAGAGATTGCACGCTGATGGTCTGTATGCATCTTCCCATTGTCAATGTCTTATCAATTTTCATTTTTTAATTTTTAATGCCAATTTAATTCATCTTTGACCTTGCACTATCCTTCCATAAGCATAGAAGAGAATATATTAATTCTTATGCGTGAATGCTAGCTGTTTCTATCCTCTAATTATATAATGTGTCTACAAATAGTTTCAAGTTATAAATAGCATATATGCCTTTTGGTTTTACAGGCTTATAAACAATACGTAAAGGGTTTCTTCACTTTAAAGCGGTATAATTCTTGATTGGACAAAAAAAGAGATTGGAAGTTTTGCTATGGGCCTGCTTGTCTACCTCTAGTTGGGTGAGATAATTTTTAAGTTAAGAAAAGGAATAGGATAAGCATTACTCCTATAATTCTTATGTCTTTCATGCATACCTAATCCTCCCTCAATATAATTAATTGTACGATCGGTTTTGAATTAGGATGCATGAAACCTAACGTTCTTGATTAGATATCTTGGTTTCTTTTGGTTGTTTTATTCCTTAAAGGATAACTGGGTTGTCCAATAAGGTATAAGAATACGAGAAGACAAAAAGATGAAAATTATTCACTCTAATTTGGTGTATATGAGAAGTGGGTTTTTCTGATAAGGAATCTGCTTATGTCATTTGTATTTAATTTAGTTATAGTAAATGTACAGGAATTATTGGCTTGGAGGCAATGCTTCTTCTATTTTTGTTAGCCTATTACTAGGAAATAATGGGGTCGACGTGCACTTGTAGGAAAGGACATGAATTCATCTGATGGGAACACGAATGCAGTTAAGTAATATGGGTCTTATCAGATAATTGATTTTAAAAAAAAACTAAGGACATATATAGCTAAATAATTCTATGTCATTTGACTTCTTTATTAAATCTAACATAAACACTATGAATTTTATACCCATTCATCTTAGAGGTGCTAGAAAGTTAATCAAAATTTGGAAAGTGAAGGTTTCTGAAATTATCGTTATAATAAGTTAAATTACATTATTAATAGTATAAAAAGTTTATTACATTCTCACTTAATATACTTTTAAAAAAAGCAAAGAAACGACAAGATGACATGCATCTACCTTAATTTAATCATAAAATGCGACAGAGTTGACAAAATTAAACATGACGTATAAGTAAATTTGCATAGAATAGAACCAAAAACAACAGTATACTAAAGTGACAAATGAATATTGAATTTTTTTTTTTTTAATTTATCGTGTTTCAAGTTTTGAGAATTTTGGAGTCACCAATTCCTTGGTGGAGATGTGGTCCCTTTGCTGTAATTACAAATGCGTCGAGCTGTAGCTAAATTAGGTTTATGAATCAATTAGAAGGTTTTTTCTTTTCTTTTTTTATATATAAATATGATTGATGTTCTTATAGATCCTCCTTTATTTTATAAAAGATTCCTTTTCTTCTTGAAAGAATTGCTTAAAAGAAGTAATCTCATTAGTTTAGGGGCACCAAATGAAAGATTAAAATAGCTATTTGCAGCACAAACGGACAGTTTACTTTTTCTAGTACTCCGTAACAAACAGCAATCTGCTAGGGTTGTGCTGATGAAAAGAAGAAAGTTACACGTGCATATAGCTTTGTTGTAATTAACTAAAGAATACTATATTTTGCATAAGTTGGTAGTCACTTGAATTAAACGACCAACATTCTTTGTTTGTTTATTAACATTTAAACAAGTCTTAATTGATTGGTGCAACTTTTAATTTTCTTCCAAAGCTGATTTACACCGGCAATCTCATAGGATTATTAATTAATTGTCAAAATGTATATTTTCTTTAAAATTTCTAAAAGTCCAAAATATGGAAAGCTTTTGAGGGTGACTGAGACTTACTCTATGTCTCCACTGTGTCACTTTTTTCTTTTTAATCTGTCTAAAAAATATCAAAAATTCATATTTAATTCTATTTTAAATTTATTATTTTACCTTCAATGAAATGATTTGTCGCCACACAAATGTCTAAACTTATTTTGGACAAAAATTTTAAAAGTCTTTATTTCTTTTTTAAACTCCGTGCCAATTCAAATGGTGTCATATAAATTGAGACGAAATTCTCCCAAATAAATGTGTTGAGTTCCACATTGGTTCTTTAGGGATGTGATTGTCTTTTCTATTTGTTTTACAATCATCATCTCTTGAATTAGTTTTTGGGATTAAGTTAGGTCAAAAGTCCATTTTCTATTATGGTATAAGAGTTAGACTAATCTCAATTGATTTACTCGATATTGGACCCCCATCTTATATTGTCCATGCTTCATATGCCTAGTCCTGAACATGCAGGAATGTTGAGTTCCCACATCGGTTCTTCAGGAATGTCTCTTTATATGGTATCATGTTATCCTCATTTTTTGAATTAGTTTTTAGGATTAAGTTAGACGCTGAATCCATTTTCTTATCAAAATGTGACAAGATTGCCTAATTTCCCTAATAAAGTCGGATGCAAGTAATTAATACATGCATGCAAGACAATCTACGAAATCCATATTAAGGATGCCTATCTGGCTAACCTATCAAGTGGTTTTTCATACATAAGATATAGGCAAAATACATAATTTATTTTTTAAATTATGGACCAATTTCCTGTTATATATATTTTGTTAACGAAAATTATATTACACACTCAACCTTTTTAAAGTATAGCTGAAACACACCACTTTTAATACCTGGCATGCGCGTATTTTACACATAAAAAAGGCAAGTGAATCTAAAAATTTTGAATTTGAACCATTATCTAAGTGCCACATTTTCAGCCTTTTATTTAACTTTTTTTTTTTGAGTCGTTTCTTATTTTTACTATTTTTAATTATTATATCTCCTGATAATTTGTCCATCTTCCACATGATATAATCAATCAAACTCCAACAGAGAATAATTGTAGCAATAGCTTTACTGTAGACACAATAACAGCGAAAAACAACTCCAAACATATAATCCATCATTAAAATAAAGAAGCCAACAAATAATAGAATAAAATTGTTGCTACAATGGTCGCAATCGCCGGAGCTGTGGTGGTAAGGCACTCGAGAAACGAACAGATGAAAGCAAAATTGTGGATTGCTGGAGTCTTTAATTTTCTGGCTAATCTTTCATATGAAACAAAATGTGAGAAGAACATATACAAAATAAAATCGAAAAATCCGGCCAAGATTCGACCATTCTTCGATTAGGTTCCTCCAGATCCGATTGTCTAGTAACAACAAGGGGGCGATTTTGGCCGGCCAGTCGGCAACTCCAACCGGCATAGAGTTTTTCGGCGGCTAGTAATGGTGAGAAAGTTTGGGCGATTGTTGGGTGTGAAATGAGAGAAGAAAGGAGGAAAACGGAAGATCCGTGATTTGGAGGGGTTATTCCGGTGGATTTTAATGGAGGAAAAAGCTTAATCGGAGAAGATGACTAAAAGTGATCTTGGGAAGATGAGAGATGGGTTGGGGAGGGGGTATTGTTTGACTTTTTCTTTTTTGTTTTTTAAGAAAATATATAATTAAGGTGAAAATTAAGTATTTTATTTTTTTTCTTGAGTCATGACACGTGTCACGATTTTATTGGTGCGTGACATCACACAAACTTTGACAAACTGGTTAAAAAAAAATAGTGTGTTTCAGCTACACTTTAAAAAGATTGAGTGTGTAAGATAATTTTTGTCAGCTAAAAATATGTAATAGGGATTTGGTCCATAATTTAGTTTAGGGGTAACTTATATATTTTGCCTAAGATATATAGTCTTGGCTTCTTTAAAGATGTCTTTCCGCTAATAGTGTGTATGGATATGCGATTAGACTAGACATAAAGAGCTAGCTAGTGAAAGGAAACTTGAATGCAAACAAACCGACAGTAAGAAGAAATGACGTCTGTCATCACCCTCTACTTGCATTTTGCTAATTAATATGCTAGCTGCTATATTTGCAAGTTGCAAATCCTACTTCATCTATTGCCACTTCTTGTTCTTTTTATTTTTGTTCTTTTAGTGGTGGCTGTGCTTTCTCAATCATAGACTAAATTCATCTTTTTCTCCTCTCATGTTCATTGTATCATTGTATTTCATTTACTCCCTTGGCATATTAATATTGTCTTCATTCCCTTCAAGACACATCCTTTTATCCATTCCAGAACATTCAATAAAATTGGAATGTTACAAAGAAGAGCAAGAATAATATACTTATATTGAAAAATGGTCAAAATTAAAAAAAAAATACATCCTTTTAAAAGTTTTGCGCTTTCTATTTTTTCGGCTCGATCAATTCTATTTTCTTTGTAGGTGGAGGAGTTCTGGATATAATATAGGAGAATGCAAGAAAATAATTTGATGCGAATCGAATCTTATACGACGTATGTAAAGAGTTATTACCAGTTGTACTATTTATGAGTTTACATTCGGTTCCATTTAATAACAAAGTTAGCATGTATTATTCTTAAACTAAAATTTCTTAAATGCTAACTGACACAAAATGTAATTCCCCCCGCTCCCCGCTCCCCCCTCCCCACCACCACCCGAGCCCCTTAAATCCAAGAAGCAAAAGAAGGGTTGATTTGACTGAGAAGAAAGAATATTGAATAGAACAAAACCAGCTTCTTTCCATTCATTGGCAAGATGATTTCCAATTGCATCATTATTAAATTTCACAGCCTTTTTGAACGCAATGCATGCTTTTTTCCATCAATTATAAATAGTGCAAATATTGGTAACAAATAAAGTTGGTCTGATCTGATCTAACAATCCAAGTGTCTTTTTCGCAATAATGCAAGTCAGACCATTCAGTTTCCAGAAGAGAAAAAAGGTTCATCACATTGCTAAAAGCTACAGCAAAAAGTTGGAAGACAAATGGTCTGCTAGCTTCTAAATTGGCATATTTATATAGGGGAAGACTCGCGATATATAGCTCCCCTTGTACGATGCTAATTATGGCTCCACATTATTCCCACTAACTTCTTTTCGTTGAACCATTCTATCTTTTGAAGTAATTCAAGTCCGCCTCATCATTTACTTCAATTGAGTCAAGATGTCAACCGGTAGCAGGATATGATTTAACGTTGGCCATATGCACATTGCAATTTCATACTAGTACATATTACTTTTTCTTTTTCTTTTAGGCACTAGATTAGAAATATTCAGAATGCTAACTAAGTTCTGCACTTGTGTGGTTTGGTTTAGTGTGGAAATGCAACGAGTACGTAGGCTGCAACCTCAATATCTCAATATTTCGTGATAAGTTAGATGCCTTTGTAATCGTCAATATAGCACATAGTCCTACTTTTCGCTCCTAATTAAAAGAAACAAAGCTTCTTTTATGCGTGAAGTAACTAAAGCCTAAATAGTTTCTTGATAAAATTATACTCTATACCTTCCATTTTATATGATATTCTCTCTATATTATTTAGTATGCTTGAAAAGGAATGAAATATCTTTATATTTAAAAATAATTTTACTTAAATTTATATTAATTTAATTTTAATGACATGAGTTTATGGTCACAAAAATCTCATGGCATGTTACAAGTTCCAAAATCTTTCTTTCTTAAAACACTACAAGAAAATGAGGATACGACGACATTATATAAATGTCATATTAGGTCACTTAAATGTCGTTAATTCATTTACCGATATTTAATTTATATTTGTACTAAATGTCGTAAATTTTGGGGTCAGGGAATTTTTCGACATTTATGTTAATGTCGATAAGAGATTTGCGATATTTATAAAATTGTCACTTGAAATTTATGACATTTAGCTTAATGTTGGTAAAAGATTTACAACATGTATTTATAGCCTTCATAAAATGTCACAATCATATTTCCAACATTTATATTAAAATGTCAATAAAAGATTCACGACATTTATTTATAACTTTGAAAAATGTCATATAAAAAATTTCGACATTTAGGTTATTGTTAATACTTTCATATTGACATAAATATTTATATCAAGTCTGTAATTTCATAAATATGAAACACCATATCAATGTAAGAAATACAAAATATATCTAAAGAAAATAACTTTTATTGTTGCATCGAAAGAAGAAAGTGATGATCGAACAAGCGTACTCCTTACAATTTTGATGACGTCAAATGAAATCATCTCTCCATTACTAACTAAATCAGAAAAGACAAATCTAAAAACTAATTAAATCATAAAAGACAATGAATCCAGCATACATCTATGCTAAGATCAGTCCTAATTGGAGCTAACTCCCTTAACTTGCAGAATAAATTATGCAATAAAGCTTTACGGACCCATCTTTCCAAAAGTCGAGCATTCCCTTGCTAGTAATTGATCTCACATCCACCAAAAATGCTGTACAAGAAGTCCACATGAAAAAAAAAAATTATAACTATATAATAAAGTACAAGAAGAGTGCATTTATTTGTTTCCAAAATTTACCCTCTTCTTTTTCTTCGTGCCAGCTCCACTGTTTGCAGTTCTTGATTATGTTAACCTGACAAAATATCAGACTATTCAAAACGTAGATTTGGTTATCAAGCTACATTAGAAAAACATCAAGCACTAGAATTCAGAGACCAGACTTCCCAGAAAAAGCAGAATTTACAAGTTGATCCTAAAGAAATAAATTGTTTCAGTAAATTAAGAATGCTAACAATTGTTCCTAAGTAGAATAAATTGCTACTTAACAATATACAAATTGAGTTCAGAGTTGAGAGTTAATACGGGGACAATGATACGAATTATTTGAGCAGAAATAAAGATAATATAAAAGTACTTAACCAAAAGAACACCACACGAAGAAAAATCTACATATATGACTAGAGACTTGAAACAACCAATGATGCTTAACCAAACTTGCCGTCCAATGCTCGGAAATCACATACAAAGAATAAGGAAAGAAGAAATACCTTGTAGGTGCTATTTTACGGAGAAGATTCTATCTTTTGCCACAGCTTTTTGTCTCTTTCTCTGCTAGGAAAGAGTTAAATAACAATTGCTATCAAATTCCGAAAGTAATTTAGGACAGTTTTCTTGGCTGAAAATTCATATTTATGCTTAGTATATTCATTAAATTAGCTCAGGGCCATTTTAGCAAGAGTATATTAAGAATATGATATGCTAGAGCACACATTTTGCCTGTTAGACAATGAATGTTACCTCAACTGAATGTTCAAATGAACAATTCACCAGCTCTTTCCATCTCATGCTAGATAAGAATAATGGCCTATAATACACAAATCAAAGTGCAAACTTAAAAATAAGATGTAAATAAAATCTGAAATTATGAATCCAACCTGACTAGAAGGCCAAATGGATCGTGCTACGCAAAAGAGGCTAAGAATAATCTTCTTAACTGAACCATAAATTGGAACTAGTAGAAATCCCAATGAAACATTGGACTACCTGAAATCGCAATGAAACAGAGTTTAATAGCCAGAACCCATAGATCATTCACATGAATCTACCATCTCATTCCAAAGCAGGTCCAAAAGCAATCCTCTAAATAGAACTCGAACTCGAGCATCCAATTTAAATGTAAAAATACAGTGCTAAAATTACTCTTCTCAGAGTCCAACATGTCATATTAGCGCGAAGTGTGGTAGTGTACTTAGCAGATACAAAGTCTAAATTAAAAACTGAAAATAGAGTTCGGAGAAACGAAGGTAGTTCCTAAAATTGTCCTGCGTCATAGAATCAGTTCACAAGCATAAAGGTGGAAAAGATATCGATTACAACTTTTCATAGAACACCCTAATAATGCTCCACCTAAAACTCAAAACTGAAGTAATATTAATTGGCAAAATTTTCACAAATATATATATACATATATATATATATATATATAGAGAGAGAGAGATATGAGTTGGGTCGCCTGGAATGGTTGCCGGTGATGGTGAGAGAGAAATAAGTTGGGCAGAGGCGACGGCAGCTCCTAAACTTGGACAGATGAGGGCTTTTTGCTTTATTCATTTTTGTCTAAAATTCACTTATGGGAGGGAATGGGTGATTGTTGTGGGAAAAATGGGAGGGAAAGATAAAATACTAAAATTTTCGTTCAATTACCGAAAATAATGTGGAGAAATTTCTAACATTTTTGTAAATGTTGCTAATTACCGACACATAATATGACATTTGGAATAAATGTCACTATAATTGTGACATTTTGTGTTAAATGTCCTTATTTTTGCAACTCTTTCTTATAAATGTCATGAAATTTCCTTTTCCCGACATTTATTTTAAAAGCCACTAAATAAATGTCGTCGTGTTCTTTTTTTGTGCAATGAAACAGTCAAATCACGCCACATAAATTGACATGGAGGAAGTAGTTGTTTGTAGTGAAAGACTTAAATATAATGTTATTCTCAATAGATTGATATACTGGGGCAAAGCCATACTTTGGTTAGGGTGGTCAATTGATCACCCTTTGTCGAAAAATTATACTGTGTATATATGTAAAATATTAAGTTTAAGATACATTATATATATTGAACACTCTTTGTCGGACTTTTTTTTACTTCTTTCAAGTTTGAACACCCTTAAAGAAATTATCGGCTTCGTCACTATACACATACGTATAGTTTAAATAGGAGCTATGAAGAAGAGATAATAAACTCCAAAGACATGAGAAACCTATATTGCAAATATGAATTTGAAACTATAATCTACATTTTGAAATAACCATATATACGGTTATGTCTTATAATGTGATATCGTAACATGCATGTCAATTTTGTGGGAGTACTTCAATTCATATTTATTTTCAAATCGATCGATTTGCATAATGAAAAAGGAGATGCAGGTTTTGGCCCAAGTCAAGAGTTGGCGGGTGAAATTTAAAAATTTACCAGATTTACAAGTGGTAATTAAAAAGTTAGCCACAGTTTCAAAAGTAATCGAAATTTAACCATTTTTCATGTAAAGATAAATCTGAACGAAAATATTATTCAAAATCCGAAAAATATTCCAGCATAATATACTGGAGTTCCAGTGTAATATACTAGTCCAGCTTAATATGCTGGAAGTTCATACACGGATTCTCCAATCTCCGGTATATTATGCTGGAACTTTCCGTGTGTTGGAGTTCCAGCATAATATGCTGGAAGTTCATACACAGGTGCACCAATCTCTAGTATATTATATTGGAACTTTTCGTGTTGCAACAAAATAGTGGCTATTTTTTAATTACCAGTCCGAAAACTGGCTAGCCCGTGCTATTTTTATAGATTTGGTTGGTTCTAATAGCATTGGGCCTCATCTGTGTACGTAGCTCCTATTGTAAACTGTGTTTGATACAAGAAAATCAGAGAAAAAAGAAAGGTTACTTCAATAAAAGAGAACATAAATAATTTTTCGAGCCCACAAGTTGCTTGTGTGTCCTTAAGAATTTAATCCCCTCACTATTGTCCAAGGTTATGGATTACCTCCTCCTAGGATAAAACAGAAAAACTATTTTGTAATACTGGCAATCGAAATTACAGAACTTCAGCGAACTCAACAAATGGAGCAAATCACACTTGACACTTAGTTTATTTGAAAAAAAATAATGCAACAATGTAAAAAAAAAGGGGAGAAATTTTTAGATATTTCATATTTTAGAAATGAGGCTAAGCCTTTAAATTTATTGACAGTCAAAGGGTGAGATGAAAAGGTACAACTCAAAAGGTGCCTCTTCCATTTCCCATTCACACCAATTCATAAAACCTAACAATCCCCCATATGAATGGGGAATGACCACATTTATAAAAATATGCATGAAAAATTATGTGATTCGCAAGTAAGGATTAATAGCATCTGGATAAGTGAGTTTCCCTTTGAACTTTTCGTAGTGAACTTATGTCGGATATACTCGGTCAACCGGTAGATTTAATATCTTTTAACCGTCGAACTTTGGTGTATACCTAGACAAACATAAGTCACACAATCAACCCTCTAACTGTCTTTGGTTCTCATTGTTGTGTTCGTTTTAGCCATGAACACCACCTGGTTCATAAGTTCGTTGAGAACTGGCCTTACAAAATTCTCCTTGAAGCGGCTTACCCTTCACACTTACTAGGTAATTCCTAAATGAGTTATCCCGTAGATACACTATTTGATATACCCCATATCAAACTTAGAAATCATTAAAAAGTCTTAACGCTTTATCCTTGGTACTGAACATTATCTCATCACGAGAATGGACCAAAAAGAAATTTTATTTGACAATATTGAACCGTCATTAATAATTTTGTTTGATCTCCTTTAACCTAGATCTTGGGATCTCCAGTCTTCTAGGTAGAGTTACCACCACAATGATTGTCCTCGGCCATAGTCCTACCCCTCGATGATCTTTCAACTACCTCTCTAGTTAGGCCTTTTGTAAGTGGATCCGACATATTATTGCTTGACTTCACATAATCAATTATGATAATTCCCCTAGAGAGTAGTTGCCTAACAGCTTTATGTCTTCATCGTATATGACAAGATTTTTCGTTATACATAATGCTCCCATCCCTTCCTATTACCGCTTGACCATCGGAATATATGCATATAGGTGCCAATAGTTTGGGCTAAGATGGAATTTCTTCAAGAAATTCTGGAGCCATTCAACTTCTTCACCAGGCTTTTCTAAGGCTATAAACTCAGCCTCTGTTGTCGAGCGGCAATGCACGTTTGTTTGGATGATTTTCAAGACACTGCTCCTCCACTGATTGTAAAAATATATCCACTTATGGGTTTAGTTAGGTTGATCCGGTGATTCAATTTGCATCACTTTACCCCTTAATAACCGCAGGATACTTATTATAGTTGTCGTGCCTTGTTTTCTTGCGAGAGCAGGCTTTGACATGTGACAACTCTTTTAAAGGAGGCATTAAAAGAGAAGAATCACCACCTAACAAATTTTAAAGTGCGTTACGACACCTATTTACAAATAACTTAGTTTGACTAGTCTGTGTCACCAAGGATTGGGTAGGGACTCAAGTTACCTCAAAGAGAAGGTGTCGGGCACTCTTCGAGGTCCATAACTGTAGGTCCCGACCAAATTTTAAATTATGCAGATTACGTAACTAAGCTAGGTGATCAAATAAACAAAGGGAAATATAAAAGTCGAGGAGTCTTATCATGACACATGAGAATCGGTACAAATCCTTAATGATTACAAGGATACAACTACATTGGTCTATGTTAAATGACTAAGTGTAATAACAAGCATATAAAGAAAAGGGGGGGTCCTAAGTTTTTTAGCCTAAAGGATCACCCCGTGCAACATAAATAATACTTCACAACTCCCTTAAGGTAGGAGTTGCTCATCTTATTCAGCGGGCAAATATTATCATCTCCTACTGCCCAATTACTATGTTGAAGTTATTACTTAAAGGCGCTCTAATTCAATTCTAAATCGTATCCTATGCGTGCACTACCCGTCCCATACCTATGGTCTAGGAGGCTTTGGATCTACTATTTGGATGGTTCTAGACTTCACTTAAATTGCTCAAAATGGTAAAACTAAGCGACATTCAAAACATATAGGACTTCACATAAAGACAATTAAAGGCCCAAGGTAGCCTCCTGTCACGACCCAAAATCCCAACCTGGTCGTGATGGCGCCTCTCGTGGGGACAAGGCAAGCCAAACCAACCTAATTCCGTTCAACAGTTAAATTACACAGTTTTATACAAGATTAGATTAACAACAAAGTCAGTCGGAATATATATAAGTAGTACCATCCCGACTACAGCCCTCAGATCGGGGTGTCACTAAGTCATGAGCCACTAGAGAAGACCTACTGATAATATATCTATTACAATGTCTTAAGTACAAATGTTCGAGGGAAGCAAAATCAACAAAAGAAAAGAGTTACGAGGCTGCGAACGCAGGCAGCTACCTCGTAATCTCTGAAGTTCCGGTCCAATAGTAATAATCAGTACCTCTGAGTGGGACCGCTAACGCCTGAATCTGCACACAAGGTGCAGGGAGTAAAGTGAGTACTTCCAACTCAGTGAGTAATAAAAGTAAATAAGAACTGAAGATAAGAAACGTCAAATCATTAAACAATCCACAACGGAACGGTAACATTCGTTACATTCCACATAATTCGAGAAGTAAGCGGAATAATCACAAAATCAATAATGCAATGCAATGCAATGCAATGCGATGCTATGCCATGCAATGCAATGCAATGCTAGTCATGCTAGTCAATACTAGTCATGACCTGTGGCGGACGTGCCACACGATCCTCTGGGTACCCACGCTCGGTGGGTGGTTCCGGCGCAATATATGCTAGTCATGCTAGTCAAGGCTAGTCATGACCTGTGACGGCGTGCCACATGATCCATGTAATACAATGCAATGCTAGTCATACTAGTCAAGGCTAGTCATGACCTGTGGCGGCGTGCCACACGATCCATTTAAAACATTTGAAAACAGCGTATGTGTTTCAAAACCAAGTTGATGAAATGATTCATGCAACAACAATGGCGGTATGCCCAATAACACCCTTGTAGGGTCCACACAACTGGCGATAT
>MCJB01040360.1:58024-89517 GCA_002018475.1 Nicotiana obtusifolia | reverse complement strand
TTGGATTCTGAGGATGGTATAGTGTGTGCTTCTGTTGTCTTCTCTGTGTGTTTTGTTGTTTGTATAGGGGTAAGGTGATTGATGCAATTGCATTAGAATGAGCACCAGTGGTGCTAATACCACACAATGCAATTGCGCCAATAACCTTAGCCTATACCAATGTTTGTTTGTGTTGCTGAAGGGGTCTTTGCTTCTGGTGCATTTATGCTTGCGTGAGTGTTTATGTTGTTGTTTTTGGTGCTGGTGATGATTTCCTTTCTTGCTGTCTGCTTGATGAAGTGTGTGATGTGCTTCACTTTTCTTTTCCTATTTTGTGTTACCTTCAAATCTTTGTTGCTGTGTTTCTGTTTTCTGCTTGTCAATTGGTGCTCCAATTTCTGTGTCACTGCATTTTTGACTCTCTTTTTGATGCTATGCTCCTGGAATTGTTTGTTGTTGCTGGGATTAGTGCTATGCTCTTGGAATTCTCGACTGTCCTTGCAGTGCTCTGTATTTGCTGTTCCTTGGTAACAAAATGTCCTTTGGACTGCCTCTGTTGCTGTATGATTTTCAGAAGTCAGTTGGTACCAATTGTGTGTGATGTGTGTTAAGGCAGCTGAATCTTGTCTCTCATTTCTCCTACTGCTTTGTTGTTCAGCAATATTCCGACTGTTGCTTTTGCTCTGTTCAGTCTTCTGCTGCTGCTTCATTGAGTTTGTTTTCTCCTGCTGTGTTTGTTGCTTTGTTTTGCATTGCATTCCTGTACTCCCAAAACCTTTCCAGCGATTATGTCCAGCTTTTCTGCTTTGTTGTGGTTCTTGCTTGTCCAAGGTGATGCTGATATTGCAAAACTTGCTGGTTCTACCTTTGCCTAAGGTAATGTTGATCCTTATGTTGCTTCTGTTTCTTTCCAGTACTATTTTGCTGATCCTTTTCCTTGTTTCTTTTGGTTGAACTGCTGCTATGTTTTCCTGCCCTACACTTCCAGTATCATGGCATTTCCTCATTTACCATGTAGCTTTGATGATGATTCTGCTGCACCAGTCTTGTTGTTTGGTCTTCCTCTGTGTTGTTTATGTGTTCTTTTCTGTATTTCCATATCCCTGCACATGAAACAAATTAGTTAGAATTGCTAGGATCATAGCTCCTCCCAACAATACTCAATAGACCACGTAAGGACCTTGCCAGCTTGGCGCGCACATTCCCTTGGCTTCTTCCTGATGAGGGAATATTTTCATCAAAACCAACTACCCTGGTGTAAATTGCCAAGGTTTCACCTTCTTGTTGAATGCGCTGGCCATCCTATTTTGATATAGCTGACCGTGGAATACTGCGTCTATTCTCTTTTCGTCAATGCGCATTAGTTGCTCCTGCATGACACGTATCCATTCGGAGTCGTCTATTTGGCTTCTCGAACGACCCTAAAGGATGGTATCCCGACTACTGCAGGTATCACAACTTCGCTGCCTTATACCATCATGTACGAAGTCACCATGGAAGTTGTTCCCATGGTGGTCCGATAACCCAACAAGGCAAAGGATAATTTCTCGTGTCATTTCCTATGGTTGTCCACTATCATCTGTAAGATCCTTTTGATGTTTTTGTTTGTTGCTTCAACTGCTCCACTCATTTGCGACTTGTAGGTTATGGAGTATTGCCGGACGATTATGATTTTTTCGCAAATCTCCTTCATGAGGTCACTGTCGAGATTTGCTGCATTGTCAGTGATGATCGACTATGGTATCCCAAACCAGTAGACTGCTGCTACGGATGAAATCTGTCACTACTTTCTTCATGACGACCTTGTATGTAAAAGCTTTGACCCATTTGGTGAAGTAGTTGATGGATACCAGGATGACACAATGTCTGTTTGATTCGGCGGGCTCTATAGGTCCAATTACGTCCATGCCCAAACAATGGACAACCAAGGAGAACCCATTACGTTCAGCTCATTAGATGGAACCCGGATAAAATCCCCGTGAATCTGGCACTGGTGACACTTTTGCATGTAACAGATACTATCACTTTCCATTGTCATCCAAAAGTATCCGGATCTTAAAATCTTCTTGGCCAAGGTGAAACCGTTCATATGAGATATGCATGTTCCTACGTGTATTTCTTCTAGCAATCTGGTTGCTTCAACAACATCTACACATCTTAAAATACCCAAGTCCAGGGCCCCCTGGTACAGGACTTCCCCATTAAGGAAAAAGTGATTTGCTAGCCTTCTAAGTGCTCGCTTCTGACTGTTGGTGGCATTCTATAGGTACTATCTTGTTTCAAGGAACCTTTTGACATCGTAATACCACGGCTTACCATTCGGCTTCTCATCTACATGGAAATAGTATGCATGCTGTTCCCGAACCTATCTCAATAGGGTCGATGTAATTCTTATTTGGATGCTGGATCATGGATGACAAGATTGCGAGAGCGTCGGCAAACTAATTCTGGATTTTATGAATGTGTCTGAACCCGATATTGGTGAACTTCTTGCACAACTCGTTCACACAATATAAGTACGGAAGGATCTTCACATTCCTGGTGGTCAATTTTCCTTGGACCTAATGTATCAATAGATAAAAATCTCTTATGACTAGAAGCTCCTTGATCATGTTGACTACCACCCAAATCCTGAGGATGCATGCTTCATATCGGCCATATTATTGGTAAAAGGGAACTTTATCTTTGCTGATGTCGGGTTATGCTGTCCTAATTCGGAAATTAAGACTGCCCCAATTCCCTCTCATTTGAAATTTGTTGCTCCATCAGAAAACGCTCTCCATCCTGGGATGACTCTGCGATGTCTTCTCCAGTGAACAAAACTTCTTCATCCAGAAAGTATGTAGTGAGCAGCTAGTTGGAGGCTGATACCCTAAGCCACCTTTCTGTCCCCTTGGCTCAATCAGCTCTGTTATCCCATCCGATCGGGCTCCCAGCCTGGTCCCTAGTCGGTACCCATACTTCATCATTTCTCCCATTGCCATCTTCAACCTGTATGGTGACCGCATACCCAAATTTAGTTTAATCTTCTCTATCTCTGTAGTCTGCATGATCTCGACCACATGAAAAGCGACCCCATCCAATCCATCTATGAACGGGACTGCATGTTCTCGATAAGCTAACTGGCTCCATTCACCGTGAATTAAAATGTCTTGGCAACCCCACTCCAATTTCATGCACTAATGGAGGGTGGACAAAACTGCCCCTGCCATATGTATCCAATGTCTCCCCAACAACAGGTTGTATGAGAATGAAATGTCCATTACTTGAAATAGTATTGGGAATTCAACTGGTCCAACCTGCATGGCTAAGTAGATCTATCCAATTACGTATATTTGTGATCCATCAAAAGCTCTCACTCTCACATGGCTTTCTTTCACTTCTCTTAAATGAATAGCTAACTTTCATAGAGTAGAAAGTAGGCAGATATTGACTCTGGATCCTCCATCAATAAGTACTGGGGACACAAATTTATCCCCGCACTTGACTGTAATGTGTAAGGCCCTGTTGACCCACGCCCTCTATTTGAAGTTCATCTCTTCGGAAAGTAATCATGTTTGCCTTGACCATCTTACCGATGATTGCTGCCAACGACTCCCTAGTAGTGTTATTTGGCAAACTCACTCCAATTAACACCCTCATCAAAGCATCTTTATGACTGTCGGAACTCATTAGCAGATCAATGATTGATATATAAGCAGGGATTTTCTTCAACTGTTTCTCCACGGAATATTCTTTAGCTGATATCTTCTTCCGAAATTCTGCAGCCTCAGCATCTGTTATATTCCTCCTCTGAATATGTTCTTTTCCTGGATTTCCTCGGTTTACCTCCTCCGGAGCGTAACACCTTCTCTGACCTGGTCATTCTGTGAGTAGCTGCTGAATCCGTCATCATGCCTTTTCCTTTCTGCTGGTATGTCCATGGAACTGTCTTGTATTCCCTATTCTCCTTGTTCCTGATAGCAGCGGTGGAATATTGTTTGTATGATTGGACCATCACTGAAGGTTTCAGCTGTACAATGATCAACGGAGTTCTTCAAGGTGGGACCCTTGCAGCCTCGATGATCCCAATTATGATGATAGTTCCTTTCAAGTCATACTCTTCATCCAATGGGATCATATTAGCTGCTTGGTTCTTGTGGTTCGGCAGTGGGTTTCAATTCACATTTGGTGGGGCTGGGGTGCATTGAATGGCCCCACTTTTGATCAATGACTCAATTTCATTCTTCAGCTTGAAGCAATCCTCGATATCATGTTCCCGTACACCTAAATGGTAGAACACCCTTTGGTTGCATCAAAGTATTTTAAAAGATGCTCGAGAATCCTCCCTTCTACTGGATATATCAAGCCATATCTTCTTAACATCTCAAACAATTTGCTAAGAGTTTAACAATCAGGGTGTAGTTTCTGGGACCTCTTTCTTTAAAATTTGGGCGAGGTCGGGGTGCATAGGTCGGTCGATTTTGATGAGTGGTGGTTGGAAATGGAGCGTATAGTCATGGTATATTCGGATTTATGTGGCGGAAGATGGGTTATATTGAGGCTGGGTGTTATAGTACAGTTGTGTGTTGTATACTGGACCATAGGTATGTTGGTATGGAGAATGAGTGTGCAGAGAGTAAGAGTTGTTTCCGTGGGGTGAATTGGACAGGTAATAGGGAACGATGGATGATACTTCTTCCTTCTTCTTCTTTCTACTGCTTATCGAACCGAACTGAATTTCTTTGTTGGCAACTTGCAACGTGGCCATGGATTGTATCTTTCCTGATTTAATGCCTTCCCACAAAATTCTCCCATATTAACAAGATTGGGGAACTTCTGCCCAATCATGCCCATCATCTGTTGAAAGTAGATTCCTTCTTGGGCCCTAATGAAGTATTTAGTCATCTCATTGTCATTTAACGGGGGTTGGGCTTTGGCAGCCTCTGACCTCCATCGGCATGCATACTCTTGAAATGATTTTGATGGCTTCTTCTGCAAGTTCACCAGGGCAAATTGATATGGGGTAATTTCGGTGTTAAACCGAAAATGGTTCATGAAGTCTTCTGTCATGTCTTTCCATTCTCTCCTGTTTCTGGGATCCTAATGAGTGTACCAAGTGAGTGCCTCTCCTATCAAACTTCTGATATATAACTTCATCCTCAACTTCTCATTCCTTCCCACTTCATCTAGCTTGTCGCAATAGGCTCTCAAGCGTGCATGGGGATCACTTGTCCCATAAAAAATGTCCAATTTCAAAGCCTTCTACCCACTACCATGTCCATATCAGGGTGTATGCACAAATCTTCGTAATCTAGGCTCTCGCTCCCTCGAATGACTTGAAGGTTCTTCATTTGTTTCCTCAATACTCGAAACTATTCGGATACCGAGTAATCCTCTTTATACTTTGCTTCCCTCTCCATTTCAGCATACTGATCAATAGGCAACCTGACCGTGACGGGCGATGTGAAGGTAGGTTTTGAAATGGCATATACGGGTGGAACATATCACTCGTGTGTAGCGGTATGTGCTGGTTTTAGTCATTGGCAAAGGTGACGCCGTCACGAGGAGGGGTATAAATTGTGTTGGTAGTGACCGGTGGATTTTGCGGTGTCTGGATATAGCTTGGTATATAAGGGGTATGTATAGGAAGGTTTGGTGGGTTTGTAGGGATTACTGGGGGCATGGCCTGGGTTGTAGTGACTGTACTTGGGGTATTGTTCGCTTGGTGGATAGTTGAAGGAATGGATCGGGGAACGAGTATAGTGAAGCGAAACAGGGTAGTTGTGGGAGCGTCGTCACAACTAGATGCATTAGTTCCGAATATGTTGTACCTCCTCTCTTAGTGATTCCATCTATTGTGCCATTCTAGCAACGTGTTTGTCGTTTCGAGTATCATTCTTTTCCCGCGATTGCCCCGAGTTGTCTGCTATTACCAAAGTGTGTCCGGTCAGGTCATCAGTAGTAGACATTTTCCCTATTGATCTAAAGTTGTATGGCAGTTGTTGCGACCAAACACACACGCAAGTATACGTGGTCGTCAAGTAATAAAGTAGTGAGTAGAGTATCGTTCCCACGGAACTTATGATTAAATTTCAACCAATTTAATGTCAAAGAAATTATCTATTCTAGAGAATTCTTATCAAAATGTGTAGGTGATTAAGTAATAACCAAAGAAAATATCACGAAGTCAAATAATCTAGAGAGCGACTAAAACCCGTAGGAAATTTCGAATAAAAATCAATAGGAGAGGATATTCAAGGATCATGGGCTAGCTAACAATCTTGTTGTGTTCTCGGCTTAAACTGACTAGTTGATTTATCTGGTTTGTTGATTGAGAGGGTTAATTTTACTCGCAAGAATTTGTCGAGTTCTTACTCGCCTATTCAAGTTAACTTAATGCCTATATGTCTATGGAATAAAGGCTAACAAGAACGCATTAACACTTCCTGTATTTCAACCAAGCAAGAAAATTAGGTATATTTCTATCCTAATTGCGAATCCGTTCCCCGATGCCCAAGTTCAAGAACTTACTCTATTTAAACCTATATGCAATCTAGAACTCCCACTTTCGAGTTCAAATCTAGATTTGTAAATAGTATTTCAATGTTAGCCATGCAGCAAAATAATTAAGAACAGGATTAAATAAACAACCCAATATGATAAAATCAAACTCGTCAATTCAAACTTCAAACGTCAACATTCATGTACTATCCATGACTCTAGAAATAACGACTTTAGCCGTGCATGCTCATGGTAGCAATCTCAAGTAATTCCCAAGAATACATAAAAATAAATAAAAGAAGGAAAAAGTAAGAACTCAAGATGAATTCCGTGGTTTGCAAACATTGTGATGGCTTTTCTCCGCTTTCCCGTGTGTTAGATGACCTATGGCATTTTTTGGCTTATATATTGCGTACAAAAGTCATGGGCCAAAGTTTTCCTTTTCCTATTCCGACTCAGCTTCAAGGATTGATGCTGGGGTGGATGTTTCACGTCCGCCTCACAATTAGCCCTTTGCACATGCATTCTCAGATTTTCTTCCCCGTGTTAATAACATGCTGAGCACAATAGTGAACAGTTCAAAATAATCAAATAGCAACTTCGGGACATCTCAACTTTAGAAACTGACTCCCTAGCATAACTACTTTCAGGCCAGCTTACTCACTCTGACTGAAGAGCTCAATAAAGTCACCTATCCATCATAAGACATGTGCCCTTACCACAAACCAACGACAGATAGTCCACACACTCAAATAAAATTCGAACATAATTTAAGGACTTCAAACAGTAGAAGAAATCACTCACTCCCTCAAAGATGTTTACATGCGCGCAAAAGGTACCATAGGCTTGCCCATTATATAAATCGATACTAATGTAGGCTTGCTCTGTCTAAAATCAATCAGGACTTCATCGCGGTTGTAACGTGGGCTAAGGGATGGGTAAGATATATATAGAAAATAATGGTTAACCCTCCTAAGCATTTTAACATGTCAAGTAATCACTTCAAAGCAACTTTCTTCAACCCAACATCGATTTCACAACAATATCACCCGAAAAAAATATTCCCCCTTTCTTTAAGCACTACCTTAACTTACATCCCACTAGCAAGAGCAAGACAACAATTTATTCATCCATATATTTTAATTTTTTTTTTCTTCTCTTTTTTTTCTTCGATATTTCAATTTTCGCTAGTGCTGTGTTATCTTACAAAATTAGTGCACCTTTCTCTTGGTTCCACTCGAAATCCACCCAAATCGCCCCTTACTTTTTTAGAGCTTATTTCACAATTAAAGTGCCTTAAGAGGTACAAGAATCAAAAGTTTCAATTAAGAACAAAAGGGTATAGGCTCGTACTGTGGGTGCCAAATAAAAGGTCTATAGGCTCAAAATGGCTAACTAGGGATGATTTTACTTGTGGTAGCGTTACAATTCAAAAAAGATCAAAGAAGGCCTAAAATCATATTTCAAACTGAGCAAAACCTAGGATTTCGCTTCAACTCACATGCAGGGCAAGTTCTAGATACAAATGTACTACATGGAACAATACAAAAATCTCACAGCAAAATGGCACATGATTCAATTAGGATGGCTACGTTCCAACTCTCAATCAAATAAAGTACAAAGTTAAGCCACAATTTTAATGCACAAGGCACAACAGTTAGCATAGGAGTCAAGAAAATGAGCCTAATCGTAAAAAAAAAAAAAACAACTATTCAACTTTTCAAGGCAAAAATAGTTCTCAAAAACTCATAGAGAAGGTTATAATCCACATGGTCAGGTGTAATTCTGTTGGTATTGTGTACGGGAGAAACTGGATCCATAAGTCGGTCCTGTTCCCGATAAAATAGGTCAAGTAAGGAAGGCGATGACAGGGAACTAGATCGAGGTAAGGTACTCATCGAGTCAGGCATCGGAGGCACGACGTCCGGCCTCGAGTATATCGAGGCCTTGACCCCCGGATTGGTCCAAATCCCAAAAGACTTCGGAGAGCATTATTGGGCAATCAAACAAGATTAACAGAAGGCCGTAATATCCGTGACCAACCGAGTTTCACGGCGCGGATCGCAGCACATATAGACGGAAATCCAGTAATTAGTTACACAGGAGAGTTTTCCTTTTATGAAATTGTACCTACAGTAGGATTCCCCTACTATATAAAAGGGAGTCTTATTATTCATTGAACACATTGTAACATGCATCCCAAAGCAATATATTATTATTTTCACTATTATTCATAGCTCTCATTCTCGTTCATCAGTGCTGGCCATTGTGAGTCTGGATCGAGGGTGGATATTTCATCAAGACTAGGATAATCCTCCTCACGTGGTTCGAATTTACAATATCTTTATTTATATAATCTAACACAATTTATTGTTCGTATCTAATTAATCCATGTATCCTTAAAACTACTTACAAAATTAATTATTATCCGTTTTTTAGGGTAAACAAGTTGGCGTCCACTGTGGGGCTAAGGATAATAGTGGCAATTTGATACCAATTTCCATAACACATCCTATTTTATACTTGTATTTCGAAGTGTCTTTAATTTCAGGTCAAAGTTTAAAATGTCAGACTCCCAATCTGCCCTCTAAACGTGAATGATTAGTCTGGCCATCATGGCGAGAACAACGATATGGTACCCAGGAACGAGGTGCCCCTTGTCAATCCCAACGGAGTTCCGACTGCAGACCCAATTGATGCTAACTTGCATGTGGCCATCAATGCGAATTTGCCTATCAATAATGGGAAGAGCGTCCGGGGGGGAGGGGGGGAGTCCGATCAGTAGCCCAAGATACACACGACGGTGAAGGAGATGGGATCAACTTGCGAGGGATCTTCGAAATGCTACAGACTCATTAGGCAACGATAGCCCAACTGCAGAACCAGAATCGCGGCCCCAGCATAGTTGAGCCCGAGCTGCCCTGGGAAATCATTCGTAGAAACGAACCTATCACGGAGAGGTTGAGTGATGCCAAACCCGGGACTAACCCCAAGATAATAAAAATTCTCTAGGAACTGACAAAACGGGTTGAATCGGGAGAAAAGAAAATCGAAGCCAATGACAAAATGGTTGAAACCTACAATTCCAGCGGTGACCAAATCCTAGGAGCACCACCGATATTGAAAGGCCTAATTTCAAGAAGTTTGTTCAAAAACCTTTTCCTCCAAGGGCAGCTCTGAAGCCAATCTCAAAGAAGTTTTGCATGCCCGATATTCCTAGGTACAACGGAACAACTGACTCAAATGAGCATCTGACCTCCTACACATGCGCCATCAAAGGGAACGAATTGGAGGATGATGAGATCGAGTCCGTCCTACTGAAAACGTTCAGAGAAACATTGTCCAACATAGCTACGATATGGTATCACAACTTGCCCCTTGAGAGACTAGGAAGTCGGACCTTTTAAAAGTAAATAGAGAGACAATGAGATGCTCAGGGAATTTGTGTCACAATTTCAAATGGTACAAATGGACTTGCCTCCGGTCACGAATGATTAGGCCATTCAGGCCTTTACCCAGGGACTCAATACTCAAAGCTCGTTGGCTTCATAGGAATTGAAGCAAAATATGATAGAGTATCCGGCTGTAACTTAGGCCGACGTACATAACTGGTATCAATCAAAAATTAGGGTCAAAGATGATCAGCTTGGGGCCCCTTTCGGGTTTGTTTATCCCGTCAGAGCTAATGACAGATCCAAAAGAGACATTGATCGTGAACCACGATCGAATAGGGACCGGTATCAACCATACTATGGAGACCGAAGAGGTAATGTTCTGGGGAAAACCCTATGAGAAGTGAAAGGAGAAGTGATCGAGGTCAAAATAACCGGTCGTTAAAAGTCCTACAGATGCTAAGGCGGATGCCTTCAACCAACTTTACTACCAAGGATTCACCAAATACACTTTTTTTCTAGGCTGGATGCGACGCATCCACCCTCTTCTCCAATAACTAGAGCACCTTTTCTACATATTTTTGCACGTCAAATATCATAAATCATCACACACAACTCAAGTAATCAAAAAACCAATAATTAACACATGTTGGGCATTTTAAAGATCAAATAACACCAAAAAGAGGTTAAAACATGAGTAAAGTAACATTATAACATATAGAAATATGCTCAACATCACTACCCCACACTTAAACCTTTTTCATCCTCGAGCAAAGTAGAATCATCCCATAATAGATCAAACAAAATCTGTTGTTGCTTGTGCAGGAGTAACTAGAGAACATAAAATTGCAATAAAGTTGTCAACTATTTAAGACCAGAAGTCCATGCGAGCCGGGCTGATATTAACCAAAAAGATACCCGCCTTGAAAGGGCCTGAAATCAAAGACCCAGTCAGGGATAGAGTTGAGAATGACATTAAAATTGAACAATTGTGTAAGAGTACTAATAAGTTTTGTTCGGATATAGTTTATTTAATTGAGTGAAATTAGGCTAGTAGTCTTTCTGAATGCATTGCTCTAATTTTCAGTATATGGTGCTTAGGAAGAAAGCAAGAACTAGCCAAGGAGCCAATGCCACCCGAGGAGTGGCAGTTGACCCTTCTCTTGATGATGCAGTGAACACCCAAGGGGTGAGAATATTCCCCCGACTACTACACTTCCTGATTCCACTACACTTAGTCAGACCAAATCAGTTCCTGCACCTACTGAGGTGCAACAATCCCTCCAACTGATATTCCAGTTTCACCTGCAGCCCAGCTTCTAGCCCTGGTGTATTCGATGGGGATCTTAGGGGAGCCATACGGATGTTGGCTCAAATAATGGCTTCCCAAGTTCAGAGATCAGATGTTGCATCCATTTCTTCTTGTCAGCCAGGGGATTCCACTAGTTCCAAGGGAATAGATTTCTCCAGTTGGACCCTCCAGTGTTCACAGGTACTGATCCTGAGAAGGACTCTTGGGATTTGGTTGACGAGATGCACAAGACCTTCCGGGTTATGCGTGCTACTAAGATAGAGGGAGTAGAGTAAGCCTCCTACCGCCTGAAAGGGGTGGCCTATTCTTGGTTTGAAATGTGGAGAGCTCCCGTGAGGAAAGAAGCCCTGTGACGAGATGGAGTGAGTTTGTGGATGATTTTATTGATCATTTCTTGCCTACCGAGACTAAGGCAGCCCGTGCCGCTGAGTTTTTGAACCAGAAACAGGGGAGCATGAGTGTATGGGATTAACATATTAGATTCACGCACCTGTCCAAATATGCCATCTACATGTTGCTCACTATGGAGGCTAGCGTGCGCCGGTTTGTGCAGGGCCTTAGTCCCTTGGTTATTAATGAGGCTGCTAAAGCTGCCTTGAATTCGGATATTAACTATGATAAGATGGTGGCATTTTCTCAAGCCACAGAGACCCACAAATTGAAGAATAGAATAGAGCGAGAGAATAGCAACAAGGCCCAGTCAACGAGCAACTTCAATGATACTTCTGGTGGTGGTGGCGGTAGTAGGACAACTTTCAGGGGAGGGTCATCAGGGCCATCCTAGTCTTTTGCTCAGTCTTCAGTCAGTGCACCACCATCAGGGCCGAGTCAGTAGTAGGGGAATCGTTTTAGGCCCATCCAGGACAACAGGGAATCCTACCAGCAGGGACAGTCTGGTGGGAGATTTCAGCAACAGCGAAGGCCCCCATGCCCTAGGTGCGGGAAGATACACTTTGGGACCTACTACATGGACCAGCCCATATGCCACGTGTGTGGAATGAGGCGTCATATTCAGAGGGATTGTCGTTCCTCTCACTAGAGCATGGGCAGGGGTACAACACATCCAGCCAATTCTGCAGCTACTACATCCGCAGCACCTCCTCCAGCTCGAGGCGACCCAACACTCGCAGGGCGTGGTGCAATTAGGGGTGGCGGACAGAGTTCGGGAGGACCCCTGCTGTTTCTATGCTATGAGGGGTCACTAGAGTTTAGAGGCTTCTCTGGATGTTGTCACAGTTATATTGACTATCCAATCTCATGATATGTATGCTCTTATTAATCCCGGTTCCACTTTGTCCTGTGTTACTCCCTATGTTGCTATGGAATTTGGGATAGAACCGGAACAGCTCCATGAGTCGTTCTCTGTATCTACTCTTGTTGGTGAGTCTATTATGGTCGCGCGGGTCTATAGGGACTGTGTTGTCGCGGTGTGTGGTCGAGACACCATGGCCGATATCATTGAATTGGGGATGGTCGATTTTGATGTAATAATGGGGATGGATTGGCTTTATTCATGTTTCGCTAGTGCTTGGCTGTCGAACCAGAACCGTTTGATTTGAATTTCCAACTGAGTCAATGATTGAATGGAAGGGGATAATGTGGTGCGGTAGGTTATTTCTTTCCTTAAGGCCACAAAGATTATTAACAAGGGGTGTATCTACCATTTGGTCCGGGTTACGGACACCGACGTTGAGGCACCTACACTTGAGTTTCTGCTTGTTGTGAATGAATTTTTGAAGGACTTTCCGGATGAGCTCCCAGGATCCGGCCAGACAGGGAGATTGATTTTGGGATTGATGTGATGCCAAGCACGCAGCCTATATCTATTCCATGCTATAGAATGGCATCGACAGAATTGAAAGAGCTAAATGAGCAATTGAAATATTTGTTAGAGAAGGGTTTCATTCGGCCGAGTGTGTAGCCTTGGGGTGCACTAATTCTATTTGTAGGAAAGAAGGAAGGGTCGCTAAAATTGTGTATTGACTATCGGCAGCTCAACAACAATACAATCACAAATAAGTACCCACTGCTAGGGATATATTACGTGTTTGATCAATTACAATGTGCTAAGTACTTCTCCAAGATCGATCTAAGATCCGGGTACCACCAATTGAAGATCAAGGAGCAAAATATTCCGAAAACAACTTTTAGGACCCAATATGGGCACTTTGAATTTCTAGTAATGTCTTTCAGGCTAACAAATGCCCCATAGCTTTCATGGATCTTATGAATCAGGTCTTCAAACCTTTCTTCGACTCCTTCGTGATTGTGTTTATTGACGATATTCTTGTTTATTCGCGAAGTCGTGAGGACCATGTCGATCATCTCAGGATAGTTTTGCAGACTCTGTATTAGCACCAGTTATATGCGAAGTTTTTGAAATGTGAATTCTGGCTTGAATCTTTTACGTTCTTTGGTCATGTTGCCTCTAGAGAATGAATTGAGGTTGACCCCCAAAAAAATTTCAGCCGTGAAAAATTGGACTAGACCTACTACTCCAACAGAGATTCGTAGTTTCTTGGGCTTAGCTGGATATTACTGGAGGTTTGTGGAGGGGTTCTCTACTCTTTCCTCTCCGTTTACTAAATTGATGCAGAATGCAGTTAAATTCCAATGGTCAGATGCTTGTGAAAGGAGCTTCCAAGAGTTGAAATCAAGATTAACTACGACATCAGTGTTGACTCTACCAGAGGGTACATATTTATTTGTGGTATATTGCGATGCTTCAAGGATCGGACTTGGGTGTGTATTAATGCAACATAGCAAGGCAATATCGTATGCTTCTAGGAAACTCAAGAATGATGAAAAGAACTATCCAACACACGACTTAGAGCTTGCGGCGGTGGTATTTGCAATAAAGATTTGGCATCATTATTTGTATGGGGTCCGTGTGGATATATTCACGGACAATAAGAGCCTTTAATATATTTTCAAACAGAAGGAATTGAATCCGAGGCAAAGAAGATGGCTGCAGTTACTCAAGGATTATGACATCGACATCCTATATTATTTACACTAAAAATCGGATAACAATTGAATTTATACGTGGTCTTAAGGATGCGTGATTTAATTTGATGCAAATGATGAACAATCAAATCGAAATTAAAATTAAGTAACAAATGAAGGAATGCAAATCACGCAAGCTAAACGATGATGACCATGTTGGTTGGTCCTTCTTGGGCAGGGATCAATTATAATTGAAATTGGGACAAGATAATGAAATAATGATTCAAGAGACCAATCTATAGCTTTATTTTTTTGATGAGATTCCAAGTGTCCTTACAAATAATTAGTCCCCCCTTTATATAGTAGAGGAATCCTACTTTAGGTACAACTTTATATAAGGTAAAAGATCTCCTGATTTGCTAATTAAACGGTTCCATTGATTAGTGCTAAGATTCCTGCCGCGATGCTCGTCCCACTACGGATATTCTAGCTTTCTATTATTTAAGTTCGGGGGTCCCCCCTTGAGCATGTTCAAGGTCAGCATCAGTTCCGAATAATGGACTTGGTGTTCTCCCCTTGAGCATGGTCGGGGCTAGCGTTGGTTACGAATAACGGGCTTGGTTTTCTTCGAGGACGGACATTCTGACCTCGTATTTTACCTTGATGGAACTCGGGGTCGATCTTCAACCCTTTGCGTTCGGAGCTCGATTTTTCGTGCAACAGTTGAGCCCGATCTTGACTGTATACCGTCGAGCTCGATTTCGACCTTATACAGATAGTATGACGAGAAACAATATGAGCCTCAGATATTCATAATACGAGATCTCGATTCTTACTCTGATAAGTGACGCTAGACTCTTGATGTAAGTGGTACGAATTTGACTCAGTGACTGATGGTCAAAATCCGCAGGTCCAGCCAAAACTCGCTCGGACTGGTCAGCAAAATTTCAATGCCTTGTTGTTCTTCAGACATCTCTGAGCCGTGTTTATGTGGCCATAGCCTCTATAGTTCAGGTAATGCCAAACAAGCTTTTTGCCCTCGTGTTTCGTAAATCCGGAATGGCCTTAGCCTTTTAATTCGGCCGTTGCCGAATAAGTTCTGTGCCCTCGAATACTGGTAACTTGGAACGACCCTCGAATACTGCTAACATGGAATGGCCTTTGCCTTTAAATTTCGGGGGTTGCCTAATAGGTCTTATGTCCCCTCGAATGCTGTTAACTTGAAACGGCCTTGGCCTTTTAATTCGGGCGTTGCCAGATAAGCTTTGTGCCCTCGAGTACTATTAACTCGAAACGGCCTTAGCCTTTGATGTTCGGGGGTTGCCTAATAGATCTTACGTCCCCTCGAGTGATTTTAACTCAAAACTGCCTTAGCCTTTAAAGTTTGGGGGTTGCTAAATAGGTCTTACGTCCCCTCGATTGATGTTAACTCGAAACAGCCTTAGCCTTTAAAGTTCGGGGGTTGCCTAATAGGTCTTACGTCCCCTCGAGTGCTGTTTACTCAAAATGGCCTTAGCCTTTGAAGTTCGGGGATTGCCTAATATGTCTTATGTCCCCTCAAGTGTTGTTAACTTGAAGCAGCCTTGGCCTTTTAATTCGGGTATTGCCAAATAAGCTTTGTGCCCTCGAGTACTATTAACTCGGAACGGCCTTAGCCTTTAAAGTTCGGGTATTGCCTAATAGGTCTTACGTCCCCTCGAGTGTTGTTAACTCGAAACGGCCTTGGCCTTTTAAATCGGCCGATGCCAAATAAGCTTTATGCCCTCGAGTACCGTTAACTCGGAACGTCCTTAGCCTTTAAAGTTTGGGGGTTGCCTAATAGGTCTTACGTCCCCTCGAGTGCTAATAACTTAGACGGTCTGAGTTTGTTTTTCGGACGGTAGTCCTGAGTGAGAAAGTGATTATTCGGACTCAGATTAAGGCAGCCCTTGGGCTCATTTTTCGGACTGCAGTCCCTGAGTGAGAGAGTGATTATTCGAACTCAAGTTAAGGCGGCCCTTGGGCTCATTTCCTTTTAGGGATCGGAAGCAGGGAGTTCCTCGAGAAATGTAAAGGAGAAGCTTTAAAAGGCAAGTTGTTTGCAAAGAAGAGATTTCACTTTATTCTGCCATGTGTACAAGTTTTGTGTCAGGGTACGATCAGTCTATGCCAGCACGGTTCATTTGACCATTTGGCCCTTTCATTGAATCATATTGATCGAGACCCTTCAATCCTGAAGTCTCTTTCCATGCTAAAATTGATATTAAGGGAAAGAACGTAAGCTTCGAGCTGTTGTTGCGATCATCAGCACTGGTTCGTTACCAACCTTCGATGCACGATTTAATTGTTGCCTCGTTAAAAACCTTGCCGTAAAACCTATTTGGGACAAAATCGGTCCAAGGGAAAAAGAGTGCAACAGGTGCTTTCAGACCCAATATTTTGTATCGTCCTTCATTTGCTACCTGCAAGCGTTAGTTTAAAATGTAAATAAAATAAAGAAAAGGGTCGTACCTTGGAAGTAATATCGCTTCAGGTGAGTTATTTTCTAATCATTCACCGTTCATCATCCCGCGCTTGTAAGATCCCTCTCCGGTGATTTCGATGATAAGGTCCTTCCCAGTTTGATCCCTGCTTTCCCTAGTTCGGATGCCGTGTGTTCGGTGTGACCTTTCTTTGTAATACCTCTTGATTCATTGCTTTTGGGCAGCCAACCGAACAAGGGCGGCTTCATGCCTTTCATCTAACAGCTCCAGGTTCGTATTCATGGCCTCAGTGCTTTTTAAGGCCCGATGGACCTATCGAAGCTGTTTTTCGTCGTGAGTCCCCAGTTGCTCTAGCCTCTGTCCTCCCTCCTTTCATCTCTTATTGAGTTCTGCCCAGACCCACTGCTCCTTCTATCTCCATTATATGGCTGATACCGATCCCTGTTTGGTATTGGTTCGCGATCGATATCTCTTTTAGCTCTGTCAAAGTTCCTTTTAGGATAGATAGACCCCAAAGGGGCCCCGAGTTGATCATCTTCGACTCTGATTTTTGATTGATACAAGTTATGTATGTCAGCCCATGTAACGGCCGGGTATTCTATCAAGTTCTGCTTTAGTTTCTGTGAAGCCACCAAGCTCCAAATATTATGTCCTTGAGTGAAGGCTTGACCAACCCAATCATTGGCGACCGGCAGCAGATCCATCCATTTCGTTTGAAACCGGGACACGAACTCTTTGAGTATCTCGTTATCCTTTTGTTTGACTTTGAAAAGGTCTGATTTCCTGGTCTCGACCTTGATTTCCTGGTCTCGACCTTGATGGCACCTTGTTGGCCTTGATCCTTTTCTCCCCTGATTCTAACCGTTTTGTCAGCTCCTCGAGCTTCTTTATCATCTCGGGGTTAGTCCCCGATTCATGTTTATTCGACCTTTCTACGACTAATTTGTCCCAACAGGCAATTTCCCTGTATGGGTCGGGCTCATCCCTGTTCGGTGCACGGCTTTGGTTTTGTAATTGAGCTATTACTGCCTGTTGAGCCTGCAATATTTCGAAGATCACTCTTAGGCTTATCCCGTCATCTTCAATATTTTGGGTGTTTCGAGTTGCCGATCAGACTTCTTTATAAATGCTATTTTCGAGGTCTGTAGGCTGGTTCGTATCAACATGCAAATTAGCATCAATCTGATATGCAATCTCGTCGCCTGGCGCTACGTTATTATTTTTACCTTGGTGACCGGATTCGAGGTCAACATGCAGTGGTGCCGATTGAAAGTTTGACATCATTGTATTATGGCCTGGAATCAAAGATACTTCAAAGAGCAAGTGTGAAGCAGTGTGTTTTATGGAGATTTGTATCAAATAACCACTATTATCCTCAGCCCCACGGTGGGCGCCAAACTGTTTACCCTAAAAATCGGATAACAATTGATTTTATACGTGTTCTTAAGGATACATGATCTAATTTGATGCAAATGATGAATAATCAAATCGAAATTAAAATTAAGTAATAAATGAAGGAACGCAAACCACCAAAGCTAAATGATGACGACCATGTTGGTTGGTCCTTTTTGGGCAGGGAGCGATTTTAATTAAAATTGGAACAAGATAATGACATAATGAGTCAAGAGACCAATCTATTGCTGTATATTTTGATGAGATTCCAAGTGTCCTTACAAATAATTATACCCCCCTTTATATAGTAGAGGAATCCTACTTTAGGTACAACTCTATATAAGGTAAAAAATCTCCTGATTTGCTAATTAAACGGTTCCATTAATTTTTTCCGAGATTCTCGCCGCGATGCTCGTCCCACTACGGATATTTTGGCTTTCCGTTATTTAAATTTGAGGGTCCCCCCTATCGGATCCGAATAACGGACTCAATGTTATCCCCTCGAGCATGTTCGGGGCCAGCGTTTGTTCCGAATAACGGGTTCGGTGTTCTTTGAGGACGGACATTCTGACCTCGTATTTTACCTCGATGAAACTCGGGGTCGAGCATCAACCCTTCGCGTTCCGAGACCGATCTATCATGCAACAGTTGAGCCTAATCTTGACCTTATACAGTCGAGCCCAATTTTGACTGTATACATATACCATCCAAGGAAGGCTAATGGTGTAGCGGATGCTCTTAGCCGGAAATCTATGGGCAGTTTTGTTCACTTGGACCTAAGGCCGTTGGCCAAGGAGATTCCTCGGTTGGCTAGTTTGGGAGTTCGTCTTGCGGACTCTAGTGAAGGAGGGGTGATTGTGCAAAATAGGGCTGAATCCTCGCTTGTGGTGGAAGTCAAGGAGAAGCAATTCAACGATCCATTGTTGGTACAATTGAACGAGGGGATTCAAAAACATAAGACCATGGCCTTTTCTCTTGGCATGGATGATGGTACACTAAGGTACCAAGGGCGACTATGTGTTCCAAATGTGGATGGTCTTGAGGAACGAATCATGACTGAGGCTCATACTTCTAGGTATTTCGTGCACCCCGGCTCTACAAAGATGTATCATGATCTTAGGGAAGTCTATTGGTGGAACGATATGAAGGGTAATGTAGCGGACTTTGTGGCGAGATGTCCAAATTGGCAGCAATTGAAAGCCCAACACCAAAGGCCCGGTGGGTTGGCACAGAACATATAGAGTTCCGATGTGGAAATGGGAGATGATCAACGTGGACTTTATGGGTGGGCTACTCCTAGCAAATTCGACTCGATTTGGGTGATTGTGGATCGCTCACGAAATCAGCACACTTCTTGCTGGCTAAGGCTACCGACACTGTGGAACAGTATGCTCAGTTGTACATCAAGGAAATAGTCAGGTTGCATGGCACTCCAGTTTCAATTAACTCATATCGAGGGGCACATTTCATGGCTAATTTTTGGAAGAAATTTCAGCAAGGTTTGGGTACTCAGGTGAATCTTAGTACATCCTTCCATCCACAAACCGAGGGGAAGGCAGAGCGGACTATTCAGACGCTTGAGAATATGTTACATGCTTGTGTTTTAGACTTCAAAGGTAACTAGATGATCATTTTCCGCTCATAGAATTTTCCTACAACAACTATCATGCTAACATTCAGAAGGCACTGTTCGAGGCTTTATATGGTAGAAGCTGTCGATATCCCATTGGGTGTTCGAGATTGGGAAAGCTGAATATATAGGGCCAGTCCTCGTGCATCAGGCTATGGAAAAAGTTTAGATCATTAAGGAGTGGTTGAAAACTGCTCAGAGTCGTCAGAAGTCCTATTCGGATGTGCGTCGCAGAGATTTCGAGTTCAAAAGAAGATGATTGGGTGTTGTTGAAGGTTTCCCCTATGAAGGGTGTAATGCAATTTGGTAACAAAGGGAAATTGAGTCCGAGGTATGTCAGACCGTACATAGTCATTCTGAGGATCGTTCAGGTGGCTTGAATGCTAGAACTACCTCCGGAGATGTCTTTAGTGCACTTGGTATTCCACGTGTCAATGTTGAAGAAGGTGGTTGGAGATCTATCGCCTATTATTCCAGTTGAGACCATTGAGGTTAATGAAGAACTGACTCATGAAGAAATTGTAGTTGCCATCTGCGGTAGGAAAGTCCAAAAGTTGAGGAACAAAGAGATTGCCTCGATAAAAGTACTATGGCGGAACCAACAGGTTGAAGAGGCCACCTAGGAGGCCGAGGAAGAAATGAAGAAGAAGTATCCTTATTTGTTTTAATAGCCAAGTATTTATTAAGTTGTGTTCTGTGAAAGTGCTAAGAGTTACCTTCTATGAATTATGTATCATTTGTACCGTTGATGTTAAGGGTGTTCCTTTTCTAGTAATATATTGCTTAAGAGGCCTCGGTTGGTGTTTTTTTATGTTATATTGCATCATAAATCTATGTATATGTTGTTAGGATTAGTTTTTGATAACCCTGTAAAGAAAAGAGGAAGTAAGATATCAGCATTATCAATCACATATGGCAAGGAATGAGAGCATTATTGAGCTCACCATGATTCTTGCCCTCCCAAAGGCCTTTTGTTATTTCACGCCAAACGCGCTCCGAGTAGGTCCTCTGAGCTACCACTTTCCGGACCCATTCCTCCAAGTGTTGGATCGCGGCCGGCATTTGAGAAATGTCTACACCTTACAAAATACATCAGTAAGATATCGAAAGAAGAACAACAGAAGGATTTAAGTAGGGAAACTTACGGTTCATGTTCCACTTTTCAGGGAACGGCATGTCTTCTGTGGGAATAAGGTTCGAGGTTCTTATTCGAACGAATCGGCTCATCCAACCCCGGTCCTTGTCTTCATCAATGCTCAAAAATGGGGCTCTGCTGGCCCGGCGAGCAAGTTTTATTAGTCCCCCTCAGAAGATTCGGGGACGGTACAGTCGAAGTAAATGGTCGACGGTGAAGGGGTGCCCGTCGACCTTACTCTCAAAAAAGCGGAAGAGGTGAACTATCCGCCAAATGGAGGGACGAACCTGGCCTAATGTAACATTGTACCTTTTACCAAAGGTGAAAATTATGGGGTCCAAAGGTCCCAACGTGAAGGGGTAGGTATAGACGCTCAAGTAACCCTCCACATGGGTGGTAATCGCCTCATCCGGGGAAGGGACTACCACATCCTTGCCAACCCATCTACACTCCGTCTTCACCTTGTCAAGGATTTTGTAAGTAATTGAACTAATGTACCTAGCAATCTTTATTTCGTCCCGGCCCGGTACTGAAGAGGCCTTCTTCACCTTGAAGTTGGAGCTAGTCGAGCATCCAACCGGTATGAAAGCTTTTAGAGGAGGCTCCGCCGAAGTTTCCTCAACAGGGGCAGGCTCAACCTCTTCAGCGGGTTGAGAGGAAGAAGGCTGTTGTTTTTTAGGTACGGATTTAGATGTCTTCGCCATTAGAATAAAAGAGATGGGAGGCGAGCAAAGGGAAGTGTATGATAGAAGTTTGCTTGAGGCGCTAAAATGCAGAGAGCAAAAGCAAGAAAATATTCAAACGACGCAAAACCTGGAAATTGAAGAATGGAGGGGCTATTTATACTTTTCAAAAGCGGCGATTCGAAACACGAGATGGGAAAACATTAATTGGTATTTGCAGAAGTTACAGGGTTTGTCGCCAGCTGGGACACGAAAGGACCCTTTTTGATAATGGCCACGTGCGTCATCATGCTGCCGTCATCCATCAGCAAGACGTTTTTAGGTTATCTGATTTGATGCTTCGAACTTCGTGTCGTGTTAACAAGTGTGTTCTCACTTAACCTAATCTTGAAAAGCGACGGCTCATATCGTTTCTTGTCATTACTCTCCAAAAAATGAGGGGACTATCTGTATGGGGTCGGATACGACCAAGCACATAAGAAACACCGGTCTTGGGTTACGATTATCGGTGTAACTTGAGGTCGGTCTCCTACAGATCAAGGCTGAATTTCGAGAAGGGAAGTTCGAAGTCAGGCATCATCGAGATAAAGTTCGAAGCCAAGGTATTCGAGATAAGGTTGTCGAGACTGGTCTGGGTAAAGCATCTTATGGTAAAAATATCAGATTCGCATAACGGAAGGACTGGAAATCTCGTGACTTGTGAATATCTCGGCAGGAATCACTGCCCAAATCAGCAAGGACGTTGAACCCAATAATTTTAGGGATCTTTTACCTTGTAATTAGGTAAATTAATTTGAGCATATCAAGTTTCTATACCAAATAAAAACTTCACTCGTTTTTATTTGTTTGAAAAAAAGAAAATGTAATGGGCAAGAACAAAGTCCTACATTGGTAGTTGAAAAGACTGGGAGCCTACATATATGAGTAGGAATCTCTTACTGGTATGAGGCCATTTGGGAAAACTGTGTGGGCTTGATCCAAAGAGAATAATATCATACCATGTTAAAAGTATTTGTGAGCTGATTTAGCCCAACAAACTGGTATTAGCGCCTAGGCTCAACAGGACGAGTATGGAAATGGGAGAGGAAGGTGCGGGGCTCGTTTTATGAGCGTGGAGACGCGCACATAAGAAGAGGCTAGTTGCGAGCTTCGATTGTCATAAATACTCTCATAGTGTGGATGTCACACAGTGAATCTCAAAAATTGACACGTGGATCGTGATAATGAGTCATGTTGAACTTAATTTAAGGGAAAGATTGTTGGGTTTGCAAATAAAATCCCACATTGATAGCTGAGAAGATTGCGAGCCTACATGTAAGATGTAGATGATACTTAATGATACTTAATGATACGAAACATTTTGGGAAAAAATCAAATGGACTTTACCCAAAGTAAATTATATTATACATGTAACAGTCGAACTAAACCATGTACCAAGAAGTTAGAAACAATCAAAAAATGTATAAACACACTCAAAACACCGTTTCGAAGGCATATACTCAAACGAAAGGTCAGGGCATGCTATTACATTACTAATATTAAATTTTATTTTAATTGACATAAGTTAAATAACAATAAACAAAATGAAGACACGATGATGCAAGTAATTACTATAAAATACACGTAATCCCGTAAATGATTAAAGGGTTAGATAAATTCTTCATTTTCATGTTTGAATAATTCATCATCTTTGATTTAAATGAGAAAGAATTTTTAACATGAGAATAAGCAGAGGCGAAGCTAGAATTTCAAGCTTGTGGGTTTAAGATTTTAATTCTTTTAAGTTATTGGGTTCTACATTAATAAATTGTACATATTTAAAGAATTTTTTAAGACAAATACAAAATTTAAATTAAAATTACTGAGTTCAACCGATACTCTAGCTCCGCCCCGAAAATAAGGCCGTGACAACAGATAAAAGAAATTGAGAAACAAAGCCTAGGTTTTTAAATAGAAAAGAAGACTATAAGATGCTTTGTTAAATTCGTAATTGAGAATCAGAATCTCTGAGCTTGGATTTTGTAGCTCGTGTATGTTGAAGTACTTTATTTAAATTAAAATAATATTTCCTTCTCAACCAAAACTCTGAGAAAATGTTTCTTTATTTGCATGCAGCTAGGGGGAGCTAAGTGTATAGTACATGTTCGATCGACTTAACAACTTTAGTCCAAATTTCATATTTGACTTAAGAATTTTATTTGATATGCACAAATTATTATATTTAGAAATCAATAACATAAAAGGACGATAATATCAAATTCATAAGATTCAAATTTTGATACCACCTGTGAAAGCCTGCCCAAAATCCAAAGACGTTTAAGTCCAGTTTCAATCTGAATATAAAAATCAAGTTCAATCGTCGAAAGTGAGATTTCTTTTAGTTCGGTCCCTACACCGAAGGACGGCCAACCGGGGCCTCAACTACTACCCCCAAGTTTCCTTCAGACCCAGACATTCGCACAACAAGAGGCGGAATGGACATCGGATTAGCAGGTATATTATTGTCGAAATGCCCCAAAATATAATACACCATTTAGTTTTAAGACAAAAAGTTGGAAAAAGAAATAATACACGACAGATAAATAGGAACAACAGATGTGGAGAAAAGTAATTTAACCATTTGTGTGTTGGGGTATATAGCACAGGAAAAAACGTGCTCTTGTAACAGGGATTGCCCTAAAATGTATAGTCCTTCTAAGCTATTAGCAGGCAAAGGGAAAATCCATGATGGGCATGAAAGCAAGATTCGTTTTGCTATTTGAAAACGGAAAAAGGTTAAAAACGCCTCTAAACTATTGGAAAAGATTTAAAAATATTCTTCATCTACTTATGGGCTAAAATATCCTTCCATCTAGCTTTTTAGTTTATTTATTCCCTTTAATCGTTAGGTCAATGCTGAATTAAAAATAATAATTATTTAAATTTCACGCGGTAACTTTTTATTGGCCAAAATTAAAACATCTAAGATCTAACCATTAGAAAGACCCACCTATATCTAACTAGTTTTTCGTACTAACCCGCTTTAAATACTAACCCGACCCGAATAAAAAGTTCAAATAAAAAATAGAGGCACAAATAAGTTGCAGCGTACATATAGACGCAACTTTATTACGTGGTTTTCTTTTTCTTGTTATGGCATCCAGTTCAATTTAAATAATAGACACAAATTGCATTATATTCAAGATGAGTTTAATTTAATCATTTTCACATAACGGAAATATCTCAAAATGATTGTTCGGAAGATATCATAAACCGTTGGACTACTCCTAGTTTTCCGTCCCACAGTATTGCCAAGAAAATTATCGGCTCATTCATACTAGGTTTTCTTGTTTGTTTAATTTGTTCATGAACCTTTATTCGTTGATAATGCTATACATGAGATTAATCAAGAAAATGAACACATGTAAATCCATGGGTTAGATGGAAGTGGGGTGTCTTTTTTTATTTGAACTTTTTATTCGGGTCAGGCTAGTGTTTGGGGCGGGTTAGTCCGAAAAATGAGTAAATATGGGTGGGTCTTTCTAATAGGTTAGATGCTTTAATTTCGACCAATAAGAAATTGTCACGTAAAATTTAAATAATTACTTTTTAAATTCAGCATTGACCTAAAGGTCAAAGGGCATAAGTGAACAAAAAAGGTGGATTGAGAGGTATTGTTAGCCCAATAGGTAGATGGAGGATATTTTTAGACCCTTTTAATAGTTCAGGGGCAATTTTGACCCTTCTCTAATTTGAAAATACTGAATTTATTTCACTATATCAAATACTGAATTTCATTATCAGCAAATATTAGTTTATCCATTAATGTTGAAATATTATTCGGTATTTGAAATACTGGTTTGAGAAATATTTGACGTAAAATAATAATTTTAATTCACAAATTTATAACTTTTATAAAATTCTTTTTAATTGAAGTAAATGTTCAAACACAATTTTAAAAATTCAAATATTCTTTTTTTAACTTCAACTCCAATTTCAACTTGATACGATTTCGTTTCAAATTTAACATAATAAATGTGTATATATTAATTATAATGTGTGCGCGTGCCCCACACACGCATACATATAATCTTTTATGTTTTATTTTATATGAAAAAATTTTCTTTTTAGTTAGTTAAAAAATAATGGTTGACATGAAAATTTGAAAAATAATTTACTTGAATTTTTTTTATTTTACCATTGATAAAAAACTTCTATAGCAACGTACGTGTTATGTCATATTAAAACCACAAATTTTAAAGTTTTTTTATTTTTCTTAAACTTTGTATCTCGTTAAACTTTGTCTACATAAATTGAAATTTTATTCACATAATTGTATATGGTGCGAGACAATTTTGAGAACATTGAGTCTGGCCGTACTTTTCGTTGATTACAATTTACAAGGGGCCACTATTATTGATCAGCGTATCATTCAGGGGTCGTTTGGTAGGCCGTATTAAACAAAATAATCCCCGTATAAAAATTTAATCCGTCCAATACCATGTTTGGTTGGTCAATTCAATTTACTCCTACCTAATACATGGATTAGTTATACCTCATATGAGGGATTAACTAATACCATGGAAAGGAAGGGATTACTAATCCATGGATTAGCTATACATGGATAAGACTTAAAATTACTAAATCCAAACTTATACATTGCATAATTAATTTTTAATACAATGAACCAAACACCTGATAAAAAATAATCCCAACACTACAATCTCTGCATTACTAATCCCTGCATTACTAATCCCTGCACTACTAATCCTTGCATTACTTGTGTTCGTACCAAATGACCCCTCAAATATTTACGTGATGATTACTTTTGCAACGATGCCCTAAACCTATTCAAGCACATTGTGATTTATGGACGTGACTCATTTCCCATCAATGCCGCCAAACCACGAATCCCCTATACTTGCAAAATGCAAATCTTCATAAGTGTTATAGACCAAATATCTTAATTATTCAGTAATACTAAATTTAAAAATAATATCTCAATTAATATTCAGATATCTATTCGATGATTAAAGTTGTACGAATATGTTGTAAAATATCTTACTTGTTTAATACTCAAATTTAAGGTTGATAATTTAATAATTAAATATATATATATTCAAATTTAAAAATATCAATCTTAGTTAAAGCATTTGGGGGCTTTACTGATTTCAAACATGTTTAGAAGGCGTTTGCACATAAGAAAATTGTAACTTTTGAAAAAAGTACTGTTTGGAGTAAAGTTGAAAAATGATATTTAAAATTTGAAATTATGTTTGGACATGCATTCCACTTGAAAAAATATTTTAGTTTTATGAGTGGGGAAAAATCATTTTCGAAATTTTTTTAAATTACTTACAAATTTATGTGGACAAACACATCTTTTAAAAAGAAAATTATGGACAAAGGGATCTTAATTTGGACAAAACGACATGGTGGGCCAGCAAACGAATCATCACTCATGCAAACATTTTCGTGACGATTATATTTGCAATGTTGCTAAACTATTGAAAGCACACTGTGGATGTGACTCATTTTCACCTATGCCTCCAAAGCACCAATTCCCTTTACTTGCGAGTCCCAAAATAAGCAAAGAAAATAAAAAGTTAAATGTAAACTGACTAGGAACAGACACAAAATTACAAATTGGAACCACAAAAGTTGAAAATTATAATTTATGACAAAATATAGTATATTTATTTCTCTTTTTGCTAGTCAAAATAATAAAAACTAACGGTATAATAAGATCAATTTCAGCTTGGTGTGACTCGTGGTGCCTCACCATAAACATCGACGATTCTGCATGTGCCATGAGAGTCATGAGGTGACCAACGCAAGGATACAGCTAAGAGAAAGAATTCCGATCGATCGAAAGGATGCATGCATCGACATCAAAGGCGGATTCAACATTTTAATTTTGATGATTTAGCATTTAGGTTTTTATAACTGAATCCAATTATATATTTAAAATTAGGCGTTTGAAATCTAATTTTTGTTTACATTTTGGTTATTTTTGACATATAAATCTATATTTCGTACTAAAAATAGGGGGTTCATATGAACCGCGTACTTGTGCACTAGATCTGCCATTGGTTTGGCATAAAGGCAGGGACAGATGTAGTATGCTAGTAACGGGTTCAATGAATACATAACTTTTAACGCAGAGTAAAAAATTATATGTAAAAAATTATTAAAATTGCAAAAATAATATATATGAACTTATAACTTTAAAAATATACAGGGTTCAATACTAAAACTCTTCCATAAAATTTAAATCCTGAATCCGGCTCTGCATGTCCGGCATGCGTGGCCGTATTGGCCCCTAAGGATGTCACTGTGATGGAGCGCACATGAAGCAGGATAGGCATGGAAGACTGAACGATGCATATTGCACAAAGGCAATTAATTGTATGGTTTTAAAGTTACTAGCTAGTAAGTAGTATTATTGCGGAAGTTAAGTATCAGCAAACCAAACCTTGAGGTCTCATCTCTTATTGCGTTTAGCTCTCAATTATTGGTATAATAATCCGCATATCTTAGTGTTAATATTGGTTTTTCTGGGCCAATTGGTAGCATAATCCTTGTGAGCTTAATAACAACGGACGCTATTTGATGCAATAATTGCTTAAGCCATTCCTTTCGTTTCCTTTTATTTGTCCAGTTTTTATTTTGCATTTCCATTAAAAAAATATTTAAAGTAAATATTTTACTAAATTATCCATATTAATAGTACTTTGAAATATTAAAATTTGACTACTAGATAAGGATAAAATTGAAAAAAATAATAACTCTATCTTGATTTGCAAAAATATACAAGGTAAAAAGAATATTTTTAGCATACTAGACAAGTAAAAGGAAATGAAAAAAATATTTATTAATTTGTATTTAATTCCTACTTTTATCCAAAATTTCCTTTTTTATTTTTTATCGGGGCGGGTGTCTAAAACTGTTGTTTCTCTTGGACTTTAAGATATTACACTCATTTGTTTTCTCGATATTTCAAAAACAAAACTAATTTAAAATGGTAAGTTTTCTACTATATTAATCATAGCCACCCAGTTCTAATCTCAGTCATTAGACCCTCTTACTTTTTGTTTAGTAAACATAGGAATCAATACAGGGAATAGGAATTTTGTGTTCGTTGTCAAATCTTTTTGTTCCCTTTTACTTGTCTAGATCCCATTTTTCTCAATGACCAAATCATTGGCATCACTATCGCAGCACATACATGTATAACAAACCTATAACTTATGCATAGTCTGAATCGAACTCATTCAGAAATACGCGTAATTTAAGAAATTAATTTTAGAAGGGATTTTTTTCCTTCCTATACAATATTTGAAATTTATTTATTAAAATTATCTTAATTTTGTATATTACCTGTCCTAAATAAAGATTACTTACAAATTATATACAATCCATCATTAGTGCCTTAACTTAGGGGATTTAGTTACATCCTTTTCCTATTTCTCCCCACTCCTCTTTCGATAACACTCCTTCCAGCTGTGTATTACTTATTTTAAGCCATAATTAGCATAACTATCTCTTTTCCTTATCAACAAGCTTTTTAGTTTGTCGTGTAACTGGAGAGGTTTGAAATGAGTTGGATAAAAATCCTTCTCGACGATGAGCAGTAAAGAGTTTTTAGTATTCAGTTGTTTGACTCTCCACCATTGACAGCTATTAAAAAGCTTTGAAGCTATGAATTTGAATTTGGGTTTTCAAAAACCATTATTTGTTTGGATTGGGTGTTGTTGCAAACAATTGGGAAGATTGTTTGGAGTTTATATCTCAATTTTGAGGGTGTTTGTTAGACTTATTTTGGCTGAATTTCAGATTGAAACTCGAAGAAGAAGAAGAAGAAAGAAGAAGAAGAAGAAGAAGAAGAAGAAGAAGAAGAAGAACTCGAACACATGACATATCATATACTTACGAAATTGTAGTAAAGTTTGTAGTAAAATTGTATATAAATTATATTCTGTTGTAGTTATATATTTTTTTTTTATTTGAATGTAGTATGAAAGTTGAAAAATAGTTGTATGATGTATGAATCATTGTATAAAATTTGTATTTAAATTATCAATACTATCTTTTTCCATAAAGTTGAGGATATATATCAAAATTTGTCCAAAGACTTTACAAGGTTAATAACTATCGTGCGGGGGCTAGTAAAGTATTCTACTTCACTTGATTGGTTAACTTACCCAATACACTAATGTATCACAAATTAATAAAACCTATTTAAATCAACACTAAAATGGATATATCGTACTTACAATTAATATACAATTTGATGGTACGACAACATACAAATTTAAAAATAAATTTAATGCAAAATGATATATCTACAACAACATGCATAATAAAAATAAATTTCATACAACTAATTATATAATATACACTTATTTACAACTTATCTATAATTTTCATACATTATTTTTACCCAGTTAATATACATCTACAACATCAGACAACTTAAATATAATTTTCATACAAGTTATACAATATGTCTTTTTGTATATTTTGTATCTGATTTGTATATAATTTGTATGTGGTGTGTGTTTTTTCCTCTCTACAATTTCAATCAAAACTTTCTCTCTTAATACAATTTTGATACATATCAATAACTTTATGTAACAAGATTTAAATATAAATTTTATATAACAATTCATACATTGTACAACTATTTTTCAACTTTCATACAACATTCAAATTAAAAAAGAATATATAACTACAACAGAATATAATTTACATACAATTATACTACAACTTTACTATAATTTTGTAAGTATATTGTATGTCATGTGTTCTTCTTCTTCTTCGAGTTTCAATCTGAAATTGCCAAAATCAAGTCTAATATTCACCAAACATCCTTTAAATTGAGATATAAACTCTAATAATATTCCCAATTATTTACAACAACATCCAATCCAAACAAATAATGGGTTTTGAAAACCCAAATTCGAATTCAAAGCTTCAAAGCTTTTTAATGGCTGTCAATGGCGGAGAGTCAAACACCTTCAAAATCATTTATTGACAATTTCAAATTAAACACCAATTGTGCAACATGAAAGAAAATTGCTAAGCTAAAACTCTATAGTAAAACGATTGAAATCCATTGATGAGTTTCACTAAAAATATATACAACATGAGAGGATAAAAAACAGAGGACATCGGAGGAAGAAAAATTGGGGAAAGAATAGACAATGAGAGACAGAGAGAGAAGTAGAGAAAGAGAGCGCATGAGTGAAAGAGAGACGAAGAGAGAGAGCGCATGAGGGAGCTAGAGAGAATAAGCATGGGAAATAATTGATTCCTTATTCAATTCCTGATGTAAGAGATACTCATTTAATTCCTAAAGTGTATATAACTAGTAAATTGTATAAGCCTATATAATTAAATTAAAATTTAAGTAGAGAGAATAATAAAGTTTCAAATAGTGTATAGGAAGGTGAAAATCCCATTTTAGTATATCTCTTTGGCTATGGCTTCAAAAAAGTAAGTTGCAACTTGAGAAGGCTTGAACCTTTTTGATAAAATTTCTATCGTCATGCGCCCTTCTCCCCACCATATTCAAAACTTTGGGGTTTTGATCTTTACTTTGGTTAAGATTCAAAATTTCCTTACTTTCAGAAGCGCTTAAGTCAAAATAGATTTACAGAGAAACAGTTAGAGAGTACTTCATTAGTTTGTTTTTGCTCAATTAGTACTTATATATAAATAGATAAATGACTTTAAATAGTTATTATGACAGATTTTAATATATTTTTTATTAAAATGTAAAGAATAAAATAAGAACATTAAATCAATAATAAAATCAAATAAAATTATATTGGAATAGAATATAGTTATTTAATTTCTATGTGATGATTTAAAATTAGCAATTACATCATTCGATATATATTAAGGAGGGATAATTGGTAAATATACATCTTATATTATTGTGGGAAAAGGTCAAAAAATGGTTCTATGGTATCGGATTTGTTTTATAAATATTCTCCATTAACCTATTGGCTTATGAAAGCCCCATTATTTTCTTTCGGCCTATAATTACCCCCAAAAACTGACGGACCACTTACAAGCTAAAATAGGGGAGGCTA
>MCJB01040360.1:0-57729 GCA_002018475.1 Nicotiana obtusifolia | reverse complement strand
CACACACAAAAATCCTTTTCTTCAAAATGAGCACTTTTTTCAGAAGTTTAGTCAAGCAGATTATAACAGAATAAAGAGTTTCAAGACTACTATATAGTGTAATTTAAATTTGTCATTGCGCCTCCTCCTCTTCTCCCATGCTTAATGCAAGTTATGTGGAAACACAATAATTATGAACAACTTATCATGCAATTCAATATTGCTATACAATTTGTATGTCATGTAATACACACATGATCTTTTCCTATAAGGAAGCTATTCATTTCTTCAACCAAACTCAAAATCTAGCAGTAAAATTAATTGAATTGCTAATTCTTTTTCCCCCCTGCAGGTGGCCATGGCTGAACCACAAAAGTTGAAGATTAAGGTGGAGTCAGAAACATCGGAGTTCAATGTGAAGATGAAAGAGACAGACAAAGTTGGAGACTTATTGGAGATAGTCAAGGCTAATTGGGGTGACGATTGCTCTTATAAACTTGAGCACTATTCCATTGAAATGAAAACTGACCAGCCCTTGTCTGCATACGACCTCAGAGATGGCTCAGTTGTTAAAGTCACCTGTTTTGCCGATTCACCTTAATTAAGCTGGTTATAAATTAAAGGTTTTAGAAATGCTAATATATTATGTCATTAACTTTGTAATGAATCTATCAAGTTCTCTTAGTTATGCTTCTATTTAATTTACCGCATTGACATACTATTGACTCCATTTGGTTGATTGAGCCACACTGCGGTGCAGAATTGCAACTCGATCTCTTAAACTTGACTGCCATATTCACTATTCTTCGGCTGCTCTTACAAGTTTTGAATGTATGAATTATCTTCAGATGTAAGTGTTTCACTGAAAAGTTTTATGCCAAGCTTAACTACTTTTAAGCAAGTTTAACTTAATCTTGAGTAGATTATATATATATATATATATATATATATATATATATATAGGGTAATCAGTCTACTGCAGTTCCCAAGACGAGGCAAGGTGAATAAGGATGTCGAAGGGAAGACGACCTTGACTATCTAAGTCATCAAGTAATACCCTTATTTTTTAGGGAGTTAGAGACTATCAAAAGGCAAAACATCATAGATTTGGCGTCCTATATATTTCATTTTCGGGATTGTTACCCAAATAACCGGTTAGATTCAATGTTTACTTTTTCTAGTCAGTATACATAGATTATACACTAATTGTACACAGTTATATATATATATATTATATATAAATTATACATATATTTATACATCGGTCGGCTATTTGAGTTTAAAAGATTAGATATACGTGTTTATTCTTCTTTATAATTCTGTACTGGTTACTGAATACTCCATAAGCTTTAGAAAATTGAGCTCTTCCAAATCCACAACATTGATCCATGACATAAACCTTGCAGTTGCAGTTCATGGGCCAGTCCACAATACATGACCCTCCATCCTAGTGAGTTAGTCAGAACATGAATTCACCCTTCTGTTTTATGTGGCGGAATTCGATTAAACACGACGTTTAAAAGATTATTTTTTACTTATGTACGTAATGTACTAGCTGAATTGACAAATGTATTGAAATAATAATGAAAATTAAAATAAAAAAATATAACAAACTTTAATAGATGAAGAATGACTTGCGTTTTGGAAATTGTGCTAAAGGTTTTGAAATATTTCAGATTAAGAAAAAATAATATAAACAGGAATGATGAAACACAAAGAAACTACATTTTTTGACAAATGCTCCGAGATTAAAATAGGTAAACACGAGAGTCACGAAAATTATGTAACAAATTGAAATAGTATAACTATAGGAAATATTTAAAGCAAGTCTAAATGTCTAATAGTAGGGGTGGTAGTAGTTAGTATTAGTTCATTTTCTACCCATCTAACATATGTACGACATGTCTCCCATGTATTTGACCTAATCCTAGAATATAGGACAGGAAAATACATTATGGAAAAAGTCATTACACGGACAGAGTTGCTTAAATGTGTGGGAATCGCAACCACTAATATGACAATATTAATATAATCAATTTTTAATCATACACAACCATGATAATTACTCATATAACCAGAAGAAACATAATCTCTCATAATTAAGATAATGACATGTCAGATTTCTTCCTATCCGTATATTCTAATCCAATAAATAAATCATTGGCAGGAACAAAATCATATTATTTTATATATGTAAAGATTATGCATGGAAAAAAAATTAATACTTGACATGGAAGTTCTTAATGTAGGTAGTATTGGATTAATGTTTATGAATTTGACATATTACCCATTTTAGAAGAATTTTTCTATTATCTTCTTAGATCGTGATAATAATCGTCAATAAAAGGTAGAATTAAAACTTAGAAGATCATGCCAAAGTTATTTGCTATACATATTAAAATCATTGATTGTGTAAAAATTATTTAAACTTTTAATGTATATAAGTTAGATTCTTTATATATGGATTAAGTTATACACACTAATAATGTAAAATATTTTTAAACCATCAGTATAATATATTATGGTATATATTTAATTACCATTTATATCAACTAATAACTAACACTTACTATTAAATAATACTACAAAAAATAGTAATATTTGGTGCAAACAACATGACAGTCACGCAATATAATCAATAGTTCAATTTTTTTCTCTAAAGATAGAAACATAAAAAGATTCGAATTACTTCTAAATAATTTGATTATGTAAATATCTTTTACATGTCAGTACACATCATACACTTCATCCTTATCATATCCTAGCTATATAAGGTTGGTATGGGCTCATCAAACTTGAACTAACATAGACATTTACTACAACTACCTCAAGCTAGTCATCATTCTTAAGACTTGTTATTTCTCTTTAGATTCTTTCTGTTTTTATGTGTTCTCCAATTCCTTTGCACAGGAGAGAAATGGCGGCCCTAGCAAGAGGAAGGAAAATGAGAATAAAAGTGGAATCTCCATTATCTGCAGAGTTTTGTGTGGAAATGAAAGAAACACAAAAGGTGGCTGATTTGCTGAAGATAACAAAATGGGTGTGGGGAGATAAAGATGATTATTTCTGTCTTTATCATTCTTCTGCTAAAATGCAAAGTGATAAGCCATTGTTTGCATATAACATTAGAGATGGTTCTGTTGTCAAGGTTGCACTTTTTGTTGAATCCCCTTCACGGGCTTGAATATTGAATGAGCCAAGAATTAATTACTTTAGATAGGAAATAGCTGGGGATCGATCTTCTTTTTTCGCTTCTCATGGGGGCGACTTTAATTAGCTTCTTATGAAAATATTCCTTTATCATCATGTCAATTGTTTCATGTATGAGAAGTGATAAGTTATTTTTGGCAGGTTTTCCTTTATCTTCATATCATTTTTTTTAATAATAATTCGACAGGATCTCGGTGCCGGCGGTAGTCCGTTCGACGGTGCTAGACCTTATAAAGAGAGTACTCTTATCTTCAAACAAGAATCAAAATTAAGAAAAATTATTATCTGAATTGTGTAAAATTTTAGTATATGAATTAATAGCTGTATGGTAATCCTTTTACATAAGCATGGGGCCTGTCTATGCATCAAATACTACGGGACCTTGACACCAGGTGTACAGGATACCTTTTTAGGGGCTCCCCGGGATAACAACAGCCCTACAACAACAGATAAAGGACTTTTCCACCGGGCAACTGTACGTAGCCACTAAGCCAAGTCCAAGATCTGTACTAATTATGCATGACTGTACCACCATCTCAGAACCAAGCTATCAATTCTAACACTAAAACTTTAAAGTTCCTATAATAAAATCTCTTGATTTCAATAGAGTCTAGTTCATCTTTATGTATATTTAAGCAGCATAGTACTCAACATAGATAGATCTAGCCGGCTATAAGCATGGCCATCGGAGAAATTATGATTAATTTAAAAATAATTTAAAACAAAATTAAAATACCTTGAGGCGTTGTGATTGTGCCCAAAGTTGGACGATTTTTTTCGTTTCTATACAAACTTCAAAACTTAATAAAGGATTTACAAGGTTATCTTCCAGAGAGAAGGCAGAGCAACTAGAGAGCAAAAGTGAAAAATGAAAAAAATTTCTTCTGCTTTACAATGAGGCAAAAGCCTCTTTTTATAAATAAAATTCTATCTACAGTATAGTACAGTTGTGCTCTTATCAATGCACAGTGCCAGGTATCTCTGTTATGTAGGTCCCACTGGGTCCTCCCATTTTATCTTGTCTGCTTCTTTCCTTATGCTGAATCAATTTTTCAGCTTCTTCTAGAACTTGATCCACATCCACTTCTTCGCCAGCTTGTGAGTTATCATACATGGACTGACTGGTATCACTTCTCATAGGTACATCACTTTTTTCAGTAATTTGTTCGATTAAATTTTTTCGAACTTCTTTTAGGTAAGCCTCAATCTGTTCTTCTTTATCACCAGGTTGATAAATAATTTTTTTGGCAATATGTTTCAAGGGAGTGTCATCAATTTTTACAGTCTTCGTTTGGGTAGAATATTTTTATGCTGCGGACAATGTTATCAATTGTCTCTTGTCCCCACATTTTATTTGTTTTTGGGTTTTCCTTCAGCATCTTTTCCCAAAAATTATTGTAATAGGTCCTATATAAACAAGGAATGTGTTCTTCGAGCCAGTTGTCATGGTCCTTTCTGTATAACAGGTCTAGATCAGGAGATACTTGTACCCATTTATCATATAATTCCTTGAATTGTGTAGGCAAGATTGCAATCGTTGGTCTATGATACGTCCACCAGTTTAAGAACCAATTGGGAATAAATTTTGCGAAATTTTTCTTGCATACTTTTATAAACCAAGTATGTCTATGCTTTTCATTGTTTATAATAGAGGGTGTAACTGAATGCCTGGATATAATCCCAGTAGGTGCAATTTACCTTTATGCCATTATCAAGAGTAATCTGTCTTTCCCTCATAGTGGAAAGCCCCCATTCTTCAGCAGATATAATTTTCTTAATAATAAATTTTGAGAAATTATAAACTTTCTCATCACTAAAGTGTTTGAAGTGAGATATCTCAACACTTTCGGTAGTAGTCAGAATATTTTCATAATAATTGTGGGTCTTGTATGACTGGCCCGGAAAATATAGATTTTCAGAGAAGTACCTTTGAAGTAATTCCCATGGTTCATTTTTCCTATCAATATCACCGTCTTCATCAAGAAGTATAATTTCTTGTTTTGGTAATTTCTCGTAGTTCTTAATATCATCAGAACTTTCCATAGATACATTCGCATAAGTATTACTTTGCGGTTTTGATTGACTTTGCATATAATTTTGCAATGCCTCATATAATGGGCTTTCTTTAGGGATATCTCCCAAATTGATAGATCCTGATGAGGATGCCTCATCTTTCTGAGAGATTCTCTCATTTACAAGGGTTCTATTTCCCATTTGTATAATTGAGTTTGAATAGCTTCCTCTGGAGGTTGTATAACTTCCTCCTCGGCCGTTATATCAGCCTTGATTTCTTCCTCTTCCTTTATCGGAAGAAGACTGAGATGGCCATTCCGGCCTCATCCTGCATACCAAATAGATTTGATTAGTTTTCATTTAAATATTCTCTAGTAAAGTCTGGTAAAGAATTATCAATTCCCTTTTTATATTCAATATCGAAATCAAATGGAGCCAGTTGGACTTGCCATCTTGCAAAAATCAATTTTGAAGCGTCATACTTAAATTCTTTGTTGAACATAAATTTAAGAGCTTGAGCGTCTGTTCTTATTAAGAATCTTTGATTATACAAATCATCTTGGAATTTAATAATGCATTTAACAATAGCAAGCATTTCATGGGCTACGGTTGCATATTTCTTTTGGGCCGCAGTCCATTTTCCTAAATAATATCTAATAAGGTATTCTCCCTTATCAATTGGGTTTACCTGCTTAAGGATTCCTCCAAATCCGATATTTGAAGCATCGGTTTCAATAATTTTTTTGCCATAAAGGATTGGCAAGAGTTAAACAAGGTAAAAAACTGACTTTCTTTTTAACAAGTTTAACAATATTGGTATGTAAATCAGTTCAGGGCGATTTATAACCCTTTTTTAATCTTTCATAAAGAGGTGTCGGGTCTTTAGACAAGTCTTTTATGAAAGTAGAAATATAATTTAAACTTCCCAAAAATCTTTGTAGTTGAATTCTATCTGTAATAACATCAGAAAATTTAGAGGCAAATTCAATAGCACGTTGAATAGGAGTGATCTTTCCCTGGCAAATATAATGTCCAAGAAATCTAACATTAGTCTGAAATAAACTCATCTTTGATTTAGATATAACCAAACCATTTTGTATAACAATTCTTTTAAAATGTCAAGATGCTTAAAATGCAATTCTAAAGTCTTTGAGTATATAAGAATGTCATCAATATAGACAATGATAAAATTCAGATAGGGGTTGAATATATTATTCATAATTTTTTGAAATTCAGAAGGAGCATTTTTTTAATCCAAAGGGCATAACATTCCATTCATATTGTCCAAAAGGGACATTAAAAGCAGTTCGATATGTATGCTCTTTAAATAATTGAATCTGCCAATATCCAGATTTTAAATCGAATTTTGAAAATATATTTGCATCATATAATCTCGAAAGAAAATATTTCTTGTTTGGGATCGGATATCTAACCCATTTTAAAACTTTATTTAAAAGTTTATGATTGATTACTAACCTTGGTATTTCACGTTCTTTTTCTGCAGCATTATTGACATAAAAAGCAGTGCAGGACTATGGAGACTTAGAAGGTTTAATCAAATTCTTTTGCAAAAGATTATCAATCTCCTTTTTGCAGAATTCAACCAATTCAGAACTCATTTGGCAAGGTCGAGATTTAGTAGGAATATTTTCCTCTGAAAAAGTTTCATCATATGGAAGAGAAACAACATGCTTTTTTCTATCACAAAAGGCACTAGGATGATCAGCACAAATGGATAGAGCAAATTGTTTAGAAATTAGTTTAACCTTTTCTTGAACTTTAGTAGACTTCAAAGTATCATCTATAGTCATGCTATAAATTTCATGCTGGAATGAATTCATATGAAACAATTTTCTATCAATCAAAGCATTTATATTTCTTGTAAGAGGTTCAGTTATAAATTGAAAAGAAATCTTCTTTCCTATATAAGTAGCATCGAACCCATTATTATCAACATGAGTAAAGGGGTAAATGGCTTGTGTGAAAGGAGTTCCTAATATAATAGGAGGAAACATTTTGTCTTTTACAAGAATAAAAAAAAATGAGAATACAAACCTTTTGTTTGCAAACATATGCATTGGGCAGTTTATATTCTATTTTCATTCTATCACCAGATGCAGAACTAATTTTATGAGAAGTCTTTTGATAATATCTGGTGGGGATTATTCCTTCTTGAATACAACTCACATCAGCACCACCATCAATAAGTGCAGTTTCAGTAATTGAAAGTTATCATCAATTAAAATAGTACACTTAACATACCATCTATGAAAAGTAACTATTTGCATCATACCTAAAAAAAATCGTGATTAGGATCAGAAATAGCTTTTTTGGAAAATTCATAAATTTCTTCTAAATCATTGTTTTCAGGTAACATAATCCCCTTTTTCTTAGTATCAGCAATCTAACCAATTGAAATAGCATTTTTCTCAATTTGCTCTATCCTGTGATCAAAAATTATTTGATTTTGTTTAAGAGATTTAATCTCATTTTTTAATTTTTCAACTTCAACCTTTAAATCATCCATTGAAGAGGTATAGCTAGGAAGATTCATATTTTGTGGCGAGTTTTTTTTTCTAAAAGTCATTTTTGAACTTCAGCCATAGAATATGGACCTTCGTCTAGTATATCTCCTTTTCGAATGGGCTTATCAGCCGGTTTTGAAATAAAAGTAGAAGCCATATTGATAATTTTTTCTCGTAAAGTATGATCTGAAACTTCTTTTAATAATTCTAAAATATTATCAGAAGTAATTGGTTTTAGTTCGAAATCATTTTGAAATTGGGATTGTAATTTATAAAAATCCAAATTATCACAAGAACATTCACCATTACCAGTATCACATTTATCACAAGTATTATTATCAGGCAAATCAAACAATTTAATAGATGTTTCAGAGGAAGTATAATCACTATCATAGTCATCTGTCGAGGTTTCTGCCATAATTTGCAGGATTTTTTCTTTGGATTTATCATCCATTTCCAGGGCAAGAGCTTTAATTTTCTCTTTCTTGCAATTTGGGGCAATATGACCAAATTTACCACACCTATAATACTTTATATCTTTTAGATCTCGTTTAGATCTATCTTTGACGAATCGCTTTTCTTTGCGATGTCTTCTTCGAGCATATCTCTCTTCTTTTGATCGATGATATCTTCTTTTACCTTTTCTTTGGTAATAATCTTCTTTATCGTTTCCTTTCTTTCCTTTGCTTCTTTTCTTTCTAAAGGAGGAATATCTTCCATTCCAAATTGTTGACAGAAGTCGCCTAACTGATTTCTTTCAGTTAGTTTTTGCCTTTTGAGCTGTTGCTTTAACTTTAGCTCATTGCATAAACTTAATCCTTCTTGGGTACATACTCCAATCAATTTGCCATAAGTGAAAGTATTATAAAGAATCTGGACATTATTTCCACGAAGAGTTTTCTAACTCTTTCAGCGAATAGAGAGGGTAAACCATCAATAAACTTTCCTTTCCAATGTTCACTATTACTTTCGGGTAGATCCATAACCCGACTGAGAAAGGTGTCTTTATACCAACGGAATTCACCTTAATGTCTGCATCTAAGTCCATTTAACAAAGTACGAATATTTTCATACATATTGGTAAATCTACCACTAAAATGTTCAATAATATTCAAGACCAAGGTGTAGACACAATCTTGTCTACCTGCAACTAAGGCTCTTCCTAGGTTATCTATTCCAGGTTCCGTTTTAATAGTATTGTAGATGGCTGATCTATCTTCAGCAGTCATAAAATTATCCCACCAGCCTCTTAGTTGGCCGATAAATCCTGCAACAATCATTCTGCAAATTATTGTTTCTGTATTTCTTTCAGAAGTAGCTTTGCAGATTGTAGAATACATCAACATACAATGTACAAGAATACTAATTTGCCTATCAGTTAAGCCATCTAGATTCCATTCGTAAATGGCATCACCGTTATAACTGGTGTTGGCTTGGTTCCAGTATCTTTCTTCAACCAGAACATCCTGAGGGGTTGGTCTAGGATAATAATAAGTATCCATTCTGGGTATTTCTCCATATCTTTTTCCCAGTTTTCTAAGCTTATTAAGTTCTGACCTGGTTTCTTCCCTATAATCTTTGGAAGGATTTGAAATATTCTCCGCATATTCAGAGGCGAACTCAAGGGGTTTGAGGTTTAAACCAGCTAATTTTTCATTAACTAGTTGTTCTAATTCCTCTCTTGATTTAATCTTAAAACCAGTAATATCTGGAGGTCTCTATATAGAGGGTGCCAGTTTAGTGGACGGAGAGGGTTCATCTAGAATTACTTGAGCCGAATGAACTACTAAAGAGCGATTTGATGAAGGAGGAATGCTAATTTTTTTTACCAAATCAATCAAACAATCAAGTTTTGAATCAAGAGATTGATATGTTCTCCCAAAACCTTAACATACAAAGACAAATAATTATTTTGAGAAATCAAATTATAACTTCTTTAATACCACTGCTAGCAATATCATCTTCATTAAATCGTTGAAAAGCAGCAAAAGTAATGCCCGTATTATTAGGTAGTACAAAAGGAGCTTGTGGTGGATAAATAGCTTTCACAATATGACCAGAATTATCTAAATAAGTTCGTTCAAGCACTTTAATATACATAGGCATATAGGTGGATAAGAACCACGGAACAAAATATACGATTTGATTGTGCAATGCACAAAATTCATAAAATTCTTGAGAAATACTTCTTTTATCATCAGTATTATAATACTCAGTATACCAGTTTTTAAAACTTTTCCATCTATCATGACAAAATTCTGACATAATATGTTTTCTTGCCGGCGATCCCGGACTAAAATCAATTTGAAACCTAATCATTTAAACATCATTTGGATTAAAATCCATTTGAGATGTAGTAGGAATATCTTTATCAACGGAATTATCATCCTGAACTATATTATTTTTATTATCAATTTTTATACGTTCTACTCGTTTATGAGTATCAGCAGTAGAAATCGTATGTAAAGAAGCAGCTCTGTTTAATCTGGTTGGACCATAAACTGGTTCTACTGGAGCGATATAAGATTGGGTTGAAGGTAAAGAAAGCCTTCTACTGCCAGTAAAAGAATGCCTATAAGGTATTAAGGACTTATTGTCCTCAAATTGAATACAAATTCTACCTTCAGGAGTTTGACTAACATGCGAATATTCATGATTAGTAATATCACTAGATTGTTGACTCGGGGATATAACAGAGTCTAAGATCCATGTTGAAGGAAAATTAATTTCATTCCAACCAATAAGTCTCCTAGTGGTGACTTTGGATCTAACAAAATTTGTTTCAAAAATCATAGTCTCGTTTGACGTATCTGTCAATTTGCATCGAGGAGTCAAAGTAAATAAGAATTTATAATAAATTCTATAAGATAGGCATATAAGCTCAGATCCAGGAGCATAGTTATAACCATGAGTCTTAACATTTAATGTTAAGGCAACCAGAATATTAATATCAGATAACGATAATTGCAAATTGGGTTGAGTATTGAAATATACGGGACCATAAGCCACCGTAGATTCAATAGAACCCATCAAATATTGTCTAAATTTTAAATTTCTAGCATCTCTTAATGCAGCCATAAAAGATTCAGGTAACCCTTTAAGGGTTAAAGGCTTAAATGCAATTTGAACCATGCCAATATATCACTTTCCTCAATTTTCCGCCCAAATCACAAATTTAATGGTAGAATCAAAGGCGTAATCACTAGGGAAGAACCATCTCAAGGGATCCTTACCACGGGAGATTGGCAACTTAACCAAGATGCAGGTTATATATCTTCAAGAATATTAAAATTGAAGTGGTAGAAGGCACAACATAGATTATGTGAGCTCTGGCGATAAGGAGACCTGGGTGCGATTTCAATCGCAAAGGCCATGGCGGCTCCGCCAGGTACATCGCCGCCGGTCATCACGCCTCCAACCCACGACCCAAATACTGCTTCAACTTTGACCAACCCTCAACCCCTAGATTACACCAACATCTTCAAACCAGAGATTTTGAACAATCAGAAGACTGCGAACCCTAAATTGCAGAATCTAGTGGAACCAATCCCATTCAAACGAGCTGCTTTCCTTCGTGGAGAACCCTTCGTCAAATTTACAGAAGCAGAAGTCAATCGCATGGATATTATTGAAGGACTTCAGTATGCAGTGTTGGGCAAATTCTCATATGGATGGCCTGACATTCAAGAATTACGACGAATCATCATTACAGTGCGGCTTAAAAGGTGAATGTAACATTGGTTTTCTGAGAGAAAAACATGTGTTGATTAGATTAATTTTATGGGAGGATTTTATTAAGATTACTTCGAAAAGCACGTACTATTTTAAAGCTAAGGATGGATATGAATATCAAATGCGACAGCTCATTTGTGACGCTAAATTCAAGCCTGGAGAAGAAACGCCAATGGCCATGGCTTGGATATCATTTCCACACCTTATGCCTACATTCTTTGTTAAGGAGTGCCTGTTCTCACTTGCGTCAGCTGTGGGAAAACCTTTGCATCTTGATATGGCTACCATCAATAAGACAAGGCCTAGTTATGCTCGTGTCAAAGTTCTGGTTGACCTCCTAGCAGATTTGCCGAAGAAAGTGAGAATGGATATTGAAAATGAATCCACTGGTGAAGTCAGAACTGAATGGGTTAAAATCCAGTATGATTTTATCCCAAAATATTGCAAACAATGTAAATTATAGGGACATGAAATGTTTGAATGCTGGAGGATCCATCCGGAACTTCAGAACACAAGATCTGCAGAAAAATATGAGTCAAGGAGCAGTGAAGTACAAAGAAAGAATGAGAAAGTGAAAGAAATACCACCTCTGATGATCCTCTCGAGTGTTAAAGTTGTTGGAAATACAGGCACTCAATGGAAGCAAGCTAAAGACAACCGAGTGCAGAACAAAGATAAGAACTTAGCTAATCAATCCAATCCTGGGTTGGAAATGATTCCAGTGGGGAATGCTACTCAACAACTTAGAATAACCAATAAATTTGACATACTGGATAATGATAAAAGCAATGATGAAGAGGATAATCAGTTGGATATGATGAAAGAAGTACCAACTCAAAAGATCTCCCCCGCACTTAATCACTCTGCAGCACCTCTGCTTTTGGCAGAGGATCCATCTTATTCTGCAGTAGATGCTCAACTTGCAAAATCAACAGCTGTTGCAAATATGAAGAACAACAATAACAAAAATGCATTAGCATAAGAGAAGCTGCAGGATGTTGGGAATGGTAGTGGAAATCCAGAAAGAATGAATAATGAAGTTGAAAGAGTACAAATTACTACTGGAAAATTATGGAGTGAGCAAGTTGAAGAACACTCCGAGGAAGGAGAAATATCTGAGGGATGCAACAGTGATGATTTACCAGTCACAGGAGAACTACAGATGACAAATATGCCAGAGGATGATAAGTTGCTACAGATGGGAGAAACAAGTTCAAAGAATCCAAAAGGTGCTGATCAGTCCTCCTTCGATGTACCAGATACTGATGAGCTACGGCTGCAACCAATTACACATTGGACAATTACACCAGCAAATGACAAGCCGCTATTGATGGAGGAAACAAGCACAAAGAACCCAAGAGGAAAGATCACAAGGCCAAATAACAATAAGGAGGAGATCAACAACAAAGACAAGCCACATAGCTGCACAAACAATCAGGAAGCTCATTTCCACAACCTCAAATGTCAGATGGAAACAACAGAAGAAACAACTACATCATCAGCAAAATTAAGCAGTGACAAAGTCGATGCTCTGGATCTCATATCGATGGACAACCTGCCATCGCAACACAAAATGAAAATATAATGTCCAAAGAAATTGTTCCACTTTCCAACATTGCAAAAAAAGGTCTGGGCAGTCATAGTTTGGAAATGGAATTGGATGTTCAACGAAATGCTTCAAAGACAAATTTGGAGGAGGAACTGTCGAGCAACAGTACCAATGTGCCCACAATGCTTTTTTCTAGTCCTGAGGCTGAAAAGATCATAATGGATGCCTAAAATGCAATGATGGCGCATACCAATATGGTGGGACAATCATTAGTCAAGTTGAACACCACCCTCTTTGAAATACCTCCACAGTCGGAGCTTTCTCTTGGTGAACATGGAGAATCGGGGCAGCTTGATTTGTGTGATCAAGTTGACGACGAAGAAGAGGACTGGGGGGATGACGTCGATGGGGATTCGACTGATTATGTTGTCTTGAGAGCAGTGGTGATGACATGCCATTAGTAGCTTCGCCAATTTTGCCAAATAGCAAGCTTAACTAGAATGCTCCGGCATTCATTCCCCGAAATGCAGCAAGTGTACCGACAAAACTAAATACAGCATCTCAGCAGCATGTGCTCTCGAAATCAGTCTCACTGGATGTAATCATGAGTCCAGTGACTCAACAGTTAGGCGGCTTCCAATGAGAGTTGCGAAGCAAAAACGGGATGTTGCAACCACGTCAACAAAGTCCCTCCGATCAAAACATAAACCATGAATTTTGAATATTTTTTGAAAAGGTGGGAGGAAGAAGATAAATTGTTTCAAATTGAAGAAATCACAACATTCGACAAGGAGGGGCAATTTTATAAGTCTTACTACTTTTTAATATGTCATTTTATTAGCATTATCATATGCAATATCATCATAGAGTGTATTATAAACTCTATGATGATCATACAATATTTGGTTCTCGCAAGTTCTTTCTTTCTACATGCTTGCTAATAGGTGAGGCCTTTATTTGCCTCAATAGGATTTGTAAGGTAAGGTTTAGCTCGGTCTGTGTTTATCCTATGCCTTTGGATACATTAAATAGCCAAGGCATATAGACGACACTACTCGAGCTTTTGTCCCCCTTACTTGTACTTTTCCTTTGCGGTTTATTTTATTATTAATGGAAAAAAAATCATGAAAATTAACTACAAAAAAAAAAAACTCATGCCAATATGCATAAAACTATATTTCTTTTTATAAAGCATAATATCTCGTTCATTCAATAATCGAACCGTTTGTTCTGAAGAATTCAAAGCAAGGGATTGCTCAGTTGTTTTTATCAGTTGTTATAATCTATCAAAGAATCCATAATCATAAATCATATTAATAGGGACTTGGGGAATAGTCCATTTGTTTAATAAATCAAGATTTTGAGGTATATCTACCTCTTCAAGTCTAGTATTTTTAATACTAGTTTCTCCAATATTCATAATCAATAAGAATATCTATGTTGAATACCATAACTCTTAAATACCATAAAACAATTCCTAACTCTCATTATTATTATTATTATTATTATTATTATTATTATTATTATTATTATTATTATTATTATTATTATAGGTAATAGGTAATACAAGAATACGGTCAAACCTCTCATAATAGCATCCTTTGTTATGTAAGGTTGTTATAAAAAATATATAATATAAGATAACATGAAAATCGGCTCTAAAATTAACTTTGCCATTATATTGAAATATTGTTATAAAAGCTCATTGTTATAAAAAGGTTTGACTGTATCATCAAATCACGTGTCATGTATAATTTACTTTCTCCCTCATTATAGAGGACGAGGTTTGAAATACGAAATCAAATTATTAAAATTTTCAATTTCATATAAAATGTATATATTTAAAAATTATATAAATACTACTATAAATGTAGGTTATTATAATAATTAATAATTTAAAATATTTAAAATTTTATGAGAAACATCCTTTTAACTCTTCGAATAGTAATTAACAACTTGAAATAGAACAAGTTATTTTCTTTCAAATGTATCTAAACTCCTAATTTTATATTTTTTTCTCTATCAATAATTAGATAATATATTAGTTTTTTGTACCAAATTCAATTAAACACAATTCATTTTGAAATACTTTGTAATAAATAATAATGGAGGCTCGCATTCTTAATTTTGTGCAATAAGAATGTGTCACTAAGATTTAAAGGTAAGTTTTACAAAGTGCTGGTTAGACTTCTATGTTGTATGGGCCGAAGTATTGGCCAGTCAAAAATTCTCATGTCAAGAAAATAAAAAGTAACAGAAATATGGATGTTGAGATAGATGTATGTGCATACTATGACCGATAAGACTAGGAATAAAGATATTCGAGATAAGGTGGGCGTGGTCTCCGTGGTGAACAAAATGCAGAAAGAGAGGTTGAGAATATAGTTCGGGCACGTGAAGAGGAGATGCACGGATGCTCCAACGAGGAGGTGTGAGAGGTTACTCATGGTGAGTTTAAGGAGGGGTAGAGGTAAATCAAATAAGTATTGGGAGAGTTGATTAAACAGTATATGACACATCTTCAACTTACTGAGGACATGATCCTTGATATAAGGGTGTGGAGGTCGATAATTGGAGTAGATGGTTAGTAGGTAGTCGAGCGTAGTTTCTTTCCTTATCAGTATCACTAGTCTTATTCTCGTATTTACTTATTCTAGATTTCTATTACTACACGATATTTCTTTTCCTTTGGTTTTCTTATTATCTTGCTATTGCTATTGCTATTGCTTCTTTTTTCATGTCTTCTTTACCATTTTCCTTTTTTTTTAAGTTGTTGTGATTTTGTTTTTCTTGAGCCGAGGGCAGTGGCAGAGCCATAATTTTTATTAAGGGGTGCCAAAATATATAAAAGTAAACATACCAGAAAATTAAGGGGAGTCAACACATAGTATATATATACATATAATTTTTTTTTTTACCTACCTACACAGTGTATTTTTACCTCGAAGGAGTGTTATTTGACACCCCTTCCTGTGAGGTGGCTCAGCCACTGGCCGAGGGTCTATCGGAAATAAATTTTCTACTTGCTTAAGGTAATGGTAAAGTCTGCATACACACTACCATTTCCAGATCCTATTTGGGGGATTATATTGGAATTGGATATGTTGTTGTTATATTTTTTCAAATAATTTCTTATCTCCAACCAAATACTTGAAAATTATTGTACCATCTAAATATTTAAAAAATTCATTTTCAAAAAAGTAAGTCATTTCCCGATAAAATATTACTGAATAATATCTCATTAATCCTAAAAACTTCTAAAAAGAGACTAGAATTTCACCCTTGCTATAAAAAATCAAATTATGGTGGATGTCTACTCTTTTTTCATGATTTTATGGATGTCTACTCTTCCTCCATTATCTTCATCTCAAATGCTTAATGACATGTTCAATGACATATTTTTCTTCACTTTTCATGCCTATATAATAGATAGAAAAATACACACAATTGAAAAAGAAAATCTCTTCCTTCTCCCTATCTCTATTTCTTGTTCATGTTTTATTAAATTACTTTTATTTTATAACACGTTATAAGCACGAATTAGCTTCTATTCAGGTCCGATCCGGGGCACACTAGCTACCACCACTCTGCTTTCTGGTATGTTTCTTTTAATGTTGTCATAGCATTGTTATTACGTCTGGAGAATTTTCTTTTTCCCAAGGTTGATTGCTAATCTGCACATATACTAGTTAATTTAGATGTTACCATTCTTTAAATATTTTCAACTAATCAATTCTATGCTTATGTAAGCTCCATTACAAAGACTTAATTATTCTGATAACCATATAAAAGTAATGCATCCATATAATTTGTGGTTTAATACACTATACAATTATTTTTCTGAGTATACTGCCAACAAGTTTTAAAATAATTATAGATTGACATTTTATTCAAAATATAAAAATATATACAGATGTCATATTTAGATTGTAAGATTATTATAAAATTGTTATTAAGATATTATAAAAAAATATAGAATACGTATATTAAATTATTCCGTAACAAAACTTTGCCATAATTACAGCTGAGCTTTACCTCTCTTTTTGTTTATTTTTTTCTGAATTCAATTAAGAATTTGCCACAGAAATTTTGGATTAATTTTATTGATTCAAAAATTTGTTGAATTCTGTTTATATAAATATGAATACCATATTACATGACTTATTATTTTTTTTCCTTGTTTCATAATTACTTAAATTGCTTCTAATTTATCTATTTTTTTAATGATAGTTTTCATTAAGTCGAATTTATCAAAACTTGAATTTGTGGCACTTGACATCTTCGAAAAGAATTATTTATCATTGGTCCTTGATGCTGAAATTCACCTTGCTGCAAAAGCTCTTGAAAATACTATTATACAAGAAAATGAAATATCAGGCCAGGATAAAGCAAAGGCTATGATTTTCCTTCGTCATCATCCCGATGAAGGGTTAAAGACTGAATACTTAACTTAAAAAGATCCATTTGAATTATGGAGCAGTTTGAAGGAACGATACGACCATCTTAAGGCAACGATATTGTCAAGAGCTCGATATGAATGGATTCACTTACAGTTACAAGATTTTAAAACTGTAAGTAAATATAATTCTGTTATATTCAGGATAATTCCCAACTTAAATTATGTGAAAAAATTGTGAATGATAAGGATTTACTGGAAAAGACTCTTTGTACTTTTCATGCCTCAAATATGGTATTGCAGCAACAATACCGTAAAAAAGGTTTAAAGAAATATTCTGAATTAATCTCATGCCTCCTGGTGGTTGAGCAACATAATACCCTTTTAACGAAAAATCATGAAGCACGTCCCACTGGATCTGCACCATTTTCCGAAGTGAATATGCTAGCAGCTACTCAAAAGTCTGAAAGAAGACAAAATCATTATCGTGGTCGTGGCCGTGGCCGTGGACGTGGAAGGGGACAAAATAATTATCATCATCATGTTGGAAATAAATAAGAGAACAATAAGGATCCTAAAAAATAATCCTTTAAAAGGCAGAATTAATATTTGCCACAGGTATGGTATGAAAGGTCATTGGGCACGTGTTTCTCGTACACCCGATCATTTTGTCAAACTTTATCAAGCATCCAATAAAAGAAAGGATAACAATGTGGAGGCACACTTGACTTTTCAAAATAATGATGATAAAGCCGGTCCCTCAAACAAATATGATGATGCTGAGGCAAATCTTGCATATAAAGATGATGATTTTGGAGGCCGTATAAATATTACTCATTTAGAAGCTGGAGACTTCTTTGAGGATATTAACTGAACAAGTGATTATCTTACTGGGGAATAAAGCTTTAAAAAAAGTTGTTATTTTCATATCATGTCTTTATATAGTTTGTTCTTCTTAGTGTACTTTCCTAAAGCATCATATATGCTAGTTTCTACATTCCTCGTGTAATTTCTAATGTTTCTTTTATTTATAGTCTTTCGTATTTCTTATGATGTACTTTTTATTTATTTATTTATGAAGAATATGGAAACTCCACAGTCTTCAGTTAGATCCAAGATCAACAAAGATGATATATGTCTTTTGGATGGTGCTACACCACATACTATTTTAAGAGATACGAGATATTTCTCTTATTTGGTGATGAAAAAGGCCAATGTTAATACAATATCTGGCAGTACAAAATATATTGAAAGCTCAGGAAGAGCAAATTTATTAATACCCGGAGGAACAAATTTTGGCTATTAATGAAGCATTATATTGTAGTAAGTCTCAAAGAAACTTACCAAGTTTCAAAGATATTCGCCCAAATGAATATCACATTGAGACTACAAATAATGAAAAGATTGAATATTCTTATATTACTACAATAAAGTCGGGTAAGAATATGTACTTGAAATGTTACCCGCTCTTTCCTCCGGCTTATATTACACAAGTATTAGCAGGATTGAAACACATGCCCTAGTAAATGAGAAGTTTACTAATCAAGATAATTTTATTATTTGACATAATCGGATGGGTCATCCTAATTCTACTATGACGCATAAAATAATTGAGAATTCACATGACATTAAATGAAGAACCAAAAGATCTTCAATTTAAGGAATTCTCTTGTGATGCATGTTCTCAAGGAAAATTAATTACTAGACCATCAACCATTAAAGTTAGGATGGAATCCCCTACATTTCTGGAACATATACATGGTGATTATATGTGGGCCCATTCACCCTCCATGTGGACCATTCAGATATTATATCTTTTGGTATATGCATCCACAAGATGGTCACATGTGAGCTTATTATCAACTCGCAATATGGTATTTGCGAGATTGTTGGCTCAAATAATAAAACTAAGAGCACGATTTTCAAATTATACAATTAAGACAATTCGTCTTGATAATGTTGGTGAGTTTACATCTCAAGCATTTATTGATTATTGTATATCAATTGGGATAACAATTGAGCATCTAGTTGCTCATGTTCATACACAAAATGGTCTAGCGGAATCATTGATCAAACGCCTCCAATTAATTGCTAGACCAATGCTTATGAGAACAAAACTCCCCATTTCAGTATGGGGTCATGCTATTTTGCATGCAGCAGCACTTATGCGGTTAAGGCCCACAAGTTATCGTAAAGTCTCCCCATTGCAATTGACTTTTGGTCAGGAGCCAAATATTTCCCATCTTAGAATCTTTGGTTGTGCAGTATATGTTCTAATTGCTCCACCACAACGCACAAAGATGAGTCCCCAAAGAAGGTTGCAGATATATGTTGGGTATGAGTCTCCTTCTATTATAAAATATCTGGAGCCTATGACTGGAGATTTATGTACGGCAAGATTTTCTTATTGTCATTTTGATGAATCAGTATACCCTACATTAGGGGATAAATTAAGTAGCTGAGAAAGGAGATAGACTGGAATGTACTATCACTATCTCATTTAGATCCTCGAACAAATTAATGTGAACAAGAGGTTCAAAAGATAATTTATTTACAAAATATTACAAATCAACTGCCAGATGCATTCACTGACCTATCAATGGTGACTAAGTCACATATTCCAGCTGCTAATTCTCCAATTCGAGTTGATATCCCGATAGGACAATCAATTAAAGCAAATGAGTTTAAACACGCTTGAAACAGGGTAGACCAATCGGTTTTAAGGATAAAAATCCTCGAAAAAGAAAAGGAGCAAATGATCAAAGTGATCATAATACGAAAGTAGTGAGTCAAGAAGAGCACAGAAACATAACAAATGATAAGACCTCAAGGGAGGTTCAGGTACCTGAAAATGATAAGAATGGAGAGATCTCAATAAGTTATGTCTCAACGAAAAAAAAAATAGAACCGAAATAATATTGTTATTGATAACGTTTTTGCTTATAATGTCGCTGTTGAAATAATACAACAAGATGGGGATCTTGAACCAAAATCTGTCGATGAATGTAGACAGAGAAATGATTGGCAAAAATGGGAAGACGCTATCCAGGCAGAATTAACTTCACTTGTGAAACGTGAAGTTTTTGGGTCTGCAGTCCAAACACCTAATGGTGTTAAGCCTGTTGGCTATAAATTGATCTTTGTATGTAAAATGAATGAGAAAACTGAGGTACAAAGATATAAGACACGCCTTGTTGCACAAGGATTTTCAACAAAGGCCTGGTATCGATTATGAAGAGACGTGTTCTCTGGTTATGGATGCTATAACGTTCCATTATCTCATTAGTTTTGCTGTTTATAAAAAGCTTGACATGCATTTAATGGATGTGGTTACAACTTACCTTTACAGCTCACTTGATAATGAGATATACATGAAAATTTCCTGGGGATGTAAAATGCCTGACGCACATAATTCAAAGTCCCGAAAAATATTTTCAATAAAATTGCAAAGATCTTTGTATGATCTGAAGCAATCAGGAAGAATGTGGTATAACCTCCTTAATGAGTATTTATTAAAGGAAGGTTATATAAATGATGCCATTTGTCCATGCGTTTTTATAAAGAAAACAACATCAGAGTTTGTTGTACTTGCTGTATATGTTGATGACATAAACCTTATTGGAACTCCTACAAAACTCCAAAAGGCAATTGATTATTTAAAGAAGGAATTTGAGATGAAAGATCTCGGAAAGATAAAATTATGTCTTAGTTTGCAAATTGAACATTTGAAAAACGGAACTTTTGTTCATCAATCTGCCTGCATAGAAAAGGTATTGAAACGGTTTTACATGGATGGAGCACATTCATTAAGTACGCCGATGATTGTTCGATCACTTGATGTGAATAAGGACCCGTTCCGACCTCAAGAAAAGAATGAAATGATTTTTGGTCCTGAAGTACCATATCTTAGTGCAATTAGTGCACTAATATATCTTGCTAATACTACAAGGCCTGACTTAACTTTTTCAGTTAATGTCTTAGCAAGATATAACTCTGCTCTTACAAGGAGACATTGGAATAGAATCAAATACATATTGTGGTATCTAAAAGGAACTACCGGTATGAGATTATTTTATGGCAATGATTGCAGTCCCGATCTTGTTGGTTATGCTGATGCTGGGTATTTATTTGACCCGCACAAGGTTCGATCTCAAACATACTTTGTGTTTACATGTGGAGGCACTGCTATATCTTGGTGATCGACTAAGCAATTAATCGTTGCTACTTCATCTAATCATGCTGAGATAATTGCTATTCATGAAGCAAGTCGAGAATGTGTATGGTTGAGGTCTATAATACATCTTGTTAGAGACAAATGTAGTTTGAAGTGTGACAAATTACCCACAATTTTGTATGAAGACAATGCAGCATGCATAGCCCAATTGAAGGGAGGATTCATAAAAAGAGATAGAACAAAGCACATTTACTAAAGTTATTTTTCACAAATGATGTTCAAAAGAATGGTAATATCAGTGTGCAACAGATTCGTTCAAGTGATAATATGGCTAATTTGTTCACCAAATCTCTACCGACGTTAACATTCAAGAAACTAGTATACAAGATTGGGATGTGAAGGCTCAAGGATGTGAATTGATGCTTTCATCAGGGGGAGTTACATTGTACTATTTTTTCCTTATAAAGTTTCGTCCCACTGGATTTTCCTTGAAAGTTTTTAACGAGGCAACAAAAAGGCGTATTTATAAATATGTGTACTTTTTTTTTCCTTCATTAAGATTATTTTAGACGATTTTTCCTAAAAAGGTTTTACGTGACACATTATTATGGACATCTAAGGGGGAGTTTTATAAGAAAAATTCAATTATGGTGAATGTCTGCTCTTTTTCCGTGATCTTATGAATATCTACTCTTACTCTATTATCTTCAGCTCAAATGCTTAATGACATATTTAATGACATATTTTTCTTTTACTTTTCGTATCTATATAAATATCTTATAATAGATAGAAAAATACACAAAAAAGGAAATATCTTCCTTCTCCGTATCTCTATCATGTTTTACTAAATTGCTTTTCTTTCTTTAACAACCCTCCCATTATTCCTCAACATGATATCGGCATTTCGAAACACATGTACTGTTTTCTCTCACTACTTGTTAAACCCTAAACCCTACTTCCCTCTCCTTCTCATTTCCACCCAAAATTTCTCCGTTCTCGATTGCACCTTAACATCTTCTAGTCCTCCACTCTGTAATAAACCTCGCTGTTGCTCGACATTTCTTACTAATTCAATGACGTCTGGTGATTTGTCCAATCCTTCGTCGGAGAAATTGGAGAAACAGTTCGAGGACTTTAGGCATCATTTAGAGGAGTCGGGGAATCTACGGGAGAGAATACGAGCAGTGGCGACGGAGATTGAGTCGGTTACTCGGATCATATATGCTAGCCTCCTTCTCGTTCATCAGTCTCGCCCTGTTGCTGGTACTAAAAAAATTAGTACTCACTTTCTCCGTTCTAATTTGTATAAAAATCTTTTCATTTATTCGTTTTAAAATGTTTGATGCGATTTGTTTCTAAGTAACTTCCACGAATTTCATTAATTATACTATTGCGCCTTTATTTATTTGAAAATAATTTAACTTTAAACTTTCTGTTTTGACTGGCTTTAGAAATCTCATGTTGGGGATAATGGGAGGGTTTCTTTTACTCTTGTGTTTAGAAGTTTGGAAGTGATATCTTCCTTTATATAAGTCAAACACCGCCACATAAATTGACGCGGAGGAAGTACTAATTTTACACTTTGATGCAACGTCATTATAATAAATAAGTCAAACAAACATCTTAAGCCTCGTCTCCTGTCAAATAATGTCATGTGAAATGAAATGCGGAGAGTAGGGAGTATCATTTTTCCCCTTTCCTGCTCTTATATAGAGAACATGTTCTTGAGGGGTGGTGTGAGTTGAATTAAGATGTATGTGTACTGCATTTGTTTTTGCTTTAAAATTCAGGCTTTATCTAGTTTTCTTGCCGTTGTTAATAGTAATATAGATATTTCTTTTTGTTAAGTTATTATTAGCCTAAATATTGTTACATTCACTATGTTGCAATAGAGGTTCTAGAGAAGGCTAAGGCTCAGATCGGAGAGCTGAAGGAACTTTACAGTCGGCTTTCAGAAATCGTACGTGAATGCCCTGGTCAGTATTTCCGGTGAGTGATACTTGGTGATATTTCCTTCTTTTCTTTGTTTTTCAGTTTAAGATGGTTTTATGGTTGTCTTTCGGCCACCGTCGTTGTCCATTTTTGGTGTATTAGGTATCACGGTGATTGGAAGAGTGAAACACAAACTGTGGTCTCGTTGCTTGCTTTTATGCATTGGTTAGAGACTGGGACTCTTGTTCTGCACAATGAAGTTGAGGAGAAACTTGGCTGTAAGTTTTCTTCTCTGTTTACAATATTTTCCTTTTAGGCAAAATGTATTAGTAATTTTATCATGGCATAATTATTGAATACTCTGCACACTGCATCGGCTGCAGCATTTTTTCTTGTGTTGTGTTTTCCTATCTGTTCTCCTCCTATTTCGAGTGCCAATATTTCTTATGAATTGGCAATTCTTTTTTTAGCCATGGCTTCGCCCATGAAGCTACAAATTTCTACTTATCTCTCCTATCTTGTAATTTACTTTCTTCCTCAATCAAATGTGAATTTTAGCGGTATAGCTGTGAGCAATTAAATTTTAAATAGTGAATGCTGATGAGGAAATTTCAACTTCAATTCTCCAAGATGAAAAGCAGGTTGTCTAATCCGTTCTTGGTTGGCCTTTATAAGCTAATAGCTTTTTATCATTTGCAGCAACTGGGTTTTTATGAGTTAATTTCTTGATCTTTCTCATGTACATAGCTGTCTTGACCTCATATCTTTTTCCAAGTTGAGGTAGCAAAAAGGGAAGATCATGGCTCACTCATCCTTGCATGGGAGTGCTTGGAGTTGCCTTTCTTTGCACCTTTCTATAGTTCTTGGATGATTATCACCTTCCTTTTTGTGTTGAAATCTCTGAAAAGCAAGAATAATCGCTTTACATTGCTGTTTCTGCTGAAAATTTCTTGCATGCATTTTTAGGTGAAAAGGCTCTTAGATATTCAAAGTGAACATCATGTATATTTCTATTAGTTTTTACCTATGTGTTTTAGCTGTAGAGAATCTTTGAAGTTATTAACTTTTAATACTTGTATACTTTGTAGTGACACCAACAGAGTTTGGACTTGATATTGAAGACTATCTTATTGGTGAGTGACCCTGAGTTTCCAAAATGTCTTGGTACAAAACTTGCTCTTATTCTTGTTTTGATTGGTGAAGTTGGTGTTATTCTATTGTAAATGTTTCAAGGATGATAAGAAGAGTAGAAGACATTTGGCTCTGTTAGTTTGAGGCTCTAGTCCTCCACATCTTTAAGGAATTCATTATGCATATGCAGTCAGTGTTGTTTCTAGAGCAGGACCTTATATGTGAAACCATAAACCCTGCTTTTAAATGATTTATGCTTGTAAGGTTCAAAGGCATCTTAATGCCTTCCATGCTTGCAAAAGACCACCTAATCTTCCCTTACCTTCCTATCCTTCGTTTAGGAGGTCTACCTAATTCCCTTGAAAGAGACTTTAAGGTCTTGAAACTTTGTTGTATTGCTTGATTCAATATTTTTAGAGGTACTCACAGGTTTTTTTTTTCTTTTTCTGGCAGGTATCTGTTTTATGTCAAATGAGTTGGTAAGGAGAATAAGCTAGAACTCGGAATATTTTTCTTTTTATGCTTTACATGACTAACTTAAACTCGGTAGCTAGGGGTGAGCATCATACCGACCGAACCGAAAAAAGTGGCCGAACCGAAAATTTCGGTTTATTCAATTTCGGTTTTTCGGTCGGTTTGCGGTTTATAGTTTTAAAAAGTTCGGTGTTCGGTTTGGTGATCGGTTTTAATGGTTCGGTTTTCGGTTAAACCTAAAAACCGAATTTTTTTACGTTCCCTGTCCACTTCTTTTTTTTCGAAAAGAAACCTGTTCGGCTTTAGATGGAATGCCATGGTTTTGTCTGTGTGCTGCGTGCACCATTTTATGTTCCAAGCTGTGAAAGATTACATTATGCAGCAAAATATTTTTAAAAAGAAGAAAGAAAATTTGGAGGAAGTATGTCTTACATTTGTACTACATCAAAGAAGAGTGCTCCAGGAATGTGTGCAATCTGTTCAAATAGAAGTAAAAGCATGCCCCAAACCACATATTAGAGAGAGAGAGACGAACAAATAGGTTGGTGCAGCTTGGGAGTAGAATGGTTTCTTTTGCAAGGATTAAGCAAATAAGGAACATTTCTTTTACTAACAAATTAGAAACATACGGGTATTGAAGTTGACAATCTACAGGACAAAGCCACGTGATAATGCTAACATGATTTTTACAAGTATTTCTCACGGAATTCAAAGAAACAAATTCCTTTTATCAAGAACTTACTGCCACTCGTGTTGACAGGTCAACTAAGCAAGTAGAATTAAGTGCAACTGAAATTGTAAAAGAATATTTCTTTTGTCTTTTTCTGTCAACAAGTATTTGATGGGATTTTTTTATTTCTTTTGTCTTTTTCTGTCAACAAGTAATTAATTTTCGTTTTATCGTATTATTTTGCCGTCGCTTGAAACCGAAAAACCGAACCGAACACGAATAAACCGACCGAACTGAAGTTATTATGGTTCGGGTTTGGTTATTAAAATCACAAACCGAAATCGAATAAACCGAACCGAAATTCTACAAAACTGAACCGAATCAACCGATGCCCATCCCTATCGGTAGCTATCTCTATTGTGGTTTTGACACAAAGCTGATGTGCAAATTAACGTATGATATATTTAAGGTTTTTTCTGTGTTCCTTCTCATTTTGCAAAGGCTACTGATGCTATCTGTTATGGCATCTTCATCTTTGGATTGACCAATCATGTGGTAATGATGTTGCAGCCTAGATATGTGGTGAACCAAGTGACAGCTGGGGATTATGATTGCCCACGTAAGGTTTTGAAGTTCTTGACAGATCTCCATGCAGCATTTCGCATGCTTAATCTCAGAAATGATTTCTTGCGCAAAAAGTTTGACGGTGAGTATGCAATTCGATATAAATTAGATTTATCTTTTCTTTTTCTTGATTTATAATAACGTCCTATATAAATTGCATATTTGGATCATTAATATCAAAGTATCTTTAGCTGAAACTTTTCTTGTAATGTGTGAAAAGAAAGCACAAAAGGAAAAGATCTTGAAATTTAAGAAACATGAGATCCGTGGAATAGTTTGAGCTCTAGGAAATGTGAAAGCACAAAGGAAAGGATCTTGAAATTTAAGAAACATGAGATCCGTGGAATTGTTTGAGCTCTAGGAAATGTGAGATAAAGGGCGATTGTTTGAGCGTGCGGAGAAATTGAGAAAAAAAGGTTATGTAGGGTAAATTTCTTTTGGTTTAGATCAAAGCTTTGAAGGGGAACCTTGGAGCAACAGTGGTTCGAGCGGTGAAATCGGCTAATAGGCTGCCTACATCACACTCCTTGCATTGCGGTCCTTCCCCAGACCCTGAATGAACGAGGGTTGTTTTGTGGACCAGGCTACCCTTTTTTTAGATCAAAGCTTTAGGACAAAAGAGAGAAGTGGATGAACAAAATAAAAATACTGTTGGTTAAAGAAGAAAAAGAATATCATAAAATTGTCTGATGGGTAAGTATATGTTTTTTCACTATCCAAAGAAAGAGGTAAGAGACAGGCATATATTTTCAAAATACCAGTCAGTCCAACTTCTCCGGCTTGAGCAATAAACTAATTTTGATATAGTGGACTTCGGTTGTTTTCTCTTGTAAAGAGGGTATTACTAGTAATTAGGCATTGAAGTTAGTTCTCTTCATTGATGCCATTGGCATCCAAGCGTAGTTTCCATAAGACAGTCTTTTCAGAAATCTATGAGAGTTACGAGGTAGCAGATCTAGTGGTGAACAAATAAGTTTAATTTCCAAAGGCTACACTATGAGAGTTCCAATGTAGCAGGCTATGCTCTGAGACGATTTCACCATTTCTTTCATTGAACACTTTCATCTGAGCTATACTATAGTCTATAGACTACTGTTGCAGGCAAACCTATCAACCTACTAAGCAATGGGGGAAAATAGTTGAGCATTAAGGCATTAGTTTTCACCCTTCTTTGCTGGTCAATATCTCCTACGAATTGATGTATATAGACCATTAGACATCAACCTACTAAGCAACGGGGGAAAATAGTCAAGCATTAAGGCATTCGTTTCGCCCCATCAAGGGAAGAGAGATGTTGAAGCTGTAATGTTGAGCAAAGGGAGGCTCATGGGAGTGGGAGGTCGATCTGCATTATCTTTTTCTTTTTCTTCTTTGGTTGTAAGGACCCATTGAATTCTATCTATTTTCCTAACAGTTTTTCCTACCTTTCTTTGACTTTTATGTAAGGCTAGAAAGTCAACTAAGTAGAACTTTACACTAACCGAATCTAGAGGAAGGAATGCATCTACTGTATATGCAACTTTTCATTACTTATTCATATGTTTTTTATTTTAGTCAAAATCTTTTATCCAATGGGCTGCTGATTTAGTGCTACTGCATATCTTGATTTTGATGTTTCTGCAAATTGACTTACTGATTCATCAATTTCTGTTGTTGCAGGAATGAAATATGACCTTAGGAAAGTTGAAGAAGTTTTCTATGATGTAAAAATCAGAGGCTTGGCTGCCAATGGAGAGTCAGCTTGAGAGAAGCAGGCCCAAGGACAATCTTGAATATTTGTGCACTGACGACTGAAATAGGATTGTCTTTGTATTTAGTTATGTTTAAAGACGGGGAGTGGCTCTGGTTCAATTTTGGTTTCTCATGTAATACGGTAGTACCCAATGCTGCCCTGGTGCATGCTAAGTTTTAGTTGCCCTTGTAATATTCTTTCTATGTTTGCCTAAACTTTGCACTCGTACATGGGAAGAAAGGAAGAGTAGCAAGTGTAGGCAGTATCTGCTAATGAAACACAAAAGAGTTGAAATCTATGCTGCTCGTTTTGTGCTGCGTCCTGCATTGAGTGTTGAACTTGCCAATGTGATCATTGTAAATTTTATTTCAAAAAATTTTGTTCTCACGTCAAGAGTAAAATATAGACTTTCTAGAACTACCGTTTATATTATGACCTCGCTAAGAAATTTTTTGGTAAATAGCTTTTAAAGTTTGCTGTCAGAATTTTTAGATGTCAATAGTTCTGACATTATGCTTTAGAATTTTGGAAGCGTGCTTCAAATTTCTGTAGTATGCTTTAAAATTCTATCTGTGTGCTTTAAAATTCTGGTAATGTACTTCAAAATTTTGACAATGTACTTTAAATTTTTTGCAGCGGGGCTATTTTTTCAAAATCTTTTTTAATGGGGCGAAAACTTTTTGCAGTAAATAATCCCTAAACAAATCTCCCGATAAGGAGACGCTGAAATTGCATGTGGAATGTAAGGCACGAGTCCCATCAAATCGTTGTTTGGACTGAACTCTTCATGCAATATAATGTTGGATTGTGTCTACCCCTCCTAGTGGGCTTTTGGTGGTAGGGACCAAATTTCATGCGCTCTACGTTCCTATTTAATCAAATGGTCCAGCACACGCACTCTCTCGCACATACACACACTAATTTCCTCTTTTTTCTTCTTTTGTTTAAATGTTGTAAATTCTTTTGGAGTGGTAGTGTTGCGACCTCGACTCTTATGGGGTAACCGCATAAATAGCTATTTTTAGGACCTCTGTTTAAAAACAATCGAAATTTACAAAATGTTTAAAAGTGTAACCGCCTCAAACCTGATTTGAAGTTAGGTTCTGCCTAAGTCTTACTTTAGATCTCAGAAGTTGAACTGAGTTTGAATGCAATTTAAATTTAAACATGAAGTCTGAAGTTACCCTTTGGCAACCCTAATTTTAGTTCAAACTGATAGAGATCTAACAGTGCAGCCATCCGGCCAACTTGGAAAGCCACATATGGATGCAAACACTACTTCCTTGTACTTGTATATATATATATATATATGTTGCATCCTGTATAAAACTAATATGTGACTAATTAATCTACTGCTGACAAGCACATCGTATACACGTTGAAGTAACGAAGACAAGAAATATAATCCTATTCTTCTCAGTTAGGCAGGTTCGAAGTTTGTCAAAAATGACTAATCTTTATATTATTTTTAAAAACCGTTTATGTTTTAACGATGCCATCACAAGCAGCTACCTGGTTCCATTCCTACTACTCTTAATTAATGCACCTACATACTACTCTACAGTTCCAAACTTTCTTTTGGAGAGTTAACTTTGAATTTGTACAAGTCTGACTGGATGTGAGTTCATTCTATAAAGTAAGGCAGAATTTCTATTAATCTGATAATCAGATCTCGCGACAATAGTTGTTAGTCCAATAGTATGATGATTATGCCCCACTTGCATGTGGTTATTCTACAATGCTTAGCCTACTACCAGAAAGAACATCATGGAATATAATCAAGCAAAAAATATGGTGTTAGAAAAATATTATTGGATCGGGTTCACTCATAAAGGATGTTGGATGTTAGATGACTCACGAGTTTATTAATTATTCCTTTACATAAAACCTCAGAGCTACCCTAGATAAGCACCATTACAGGTGTTAAAGACGTGACTTTTCATAATAATAGAACAGCTAGGATTTCGAAGAGCTCTGTACATCTAGTGAATTTTAGGCAGTAAAGAAAGAGGATTCATCCATTTCGTGATAAATACTACACATGCAAATAAAGTAAATTTGAATTATATTCCTAGTACAATTTCAAAGAAACTTCTCTCTCGAGTCTCGTGCAACCAGTAACCGCAAAGGTTTCCTTGATTAAGACACCACATTCTGGTGGTATGTTACCAAGAATATCTTGCCTGTAGGTAGTAAGGCAAATAGCATGTTATTATAAATCATTTTGATTATTTTTCTAATACATGACCAATATTCTTTCCTTACTATAATGCTTTGAAAGCAAAGATCCCTCTCCCCTCTGTCCTATACTAACAACAACAAATTCAGGATAATCTCACAAGTGAAATTTGAAAAGAGTACTGTATATGTAAATTATAGCCCTATCAATAATAAGACAGAAAGACTATTTTCGAAGACTTTTGACTCAGGACCCCTTTCTTTTATCTTGTTTTCTGTTTTAAATTTAATAATGTAAAACCTCCTGCTTAAAACAAATCCCAAATATTTATTGTTTTAAGCTAGAATTCAAGATTTGGGTTAACCATCATGATTAACTCTAGTTATCGAAAAGTTGTGCCTACATAAACATTATCATTGTACGGCAGTCCGCATTTTCAGTGCTTAATGAGTTGTCCTGCAAAAGAGGAAAGGATAATCACGTTAATTAGCATAAATTACCGACTAAATAAACAATTGGACGTGCAAAAAAGTTTGAAGAGTCAATGATATTGTAAGTTTTCCTCAATCTTAATCTTTAACGTGGAAATTGCTACTGTCAGTGCCACTAATCCAAATTAATAATCTAGTGCTCTACTAATTGGATTATTACGAAACACTTAAAGTTTTCAACCTTTTCTTTTCAATAAAATTAGTCTTTTTTATGAGTGCATTACCCATCTGGTTAAGCAAGTCCAATGACCCTTTTATAATATTATCCGTTTTTGAATCAAATGCTCGTATGAAGTTTTTCCAAAAAAAAAGGTTTCACACTATAGTATTCTTACATTTTAAAGAGTCACTCGGTATATGAAATATTCCGTATTCATGCAAGGTTTAGGGAAAGGCCGAACTCCAAGGGAGTAATGATGTGCGCAACCTATCTAATACAAGTATCAGTGGCTAATTCTAAGGCTCGAACTCGTGACTTATAAGTCATACGGAGACAATTTTAACGTTGCTCCAAGATTCCCTTTCAGTATTCCTACACCTTATATAAATTTTTTTCTATACAGCCAATCAATATGAGACTTTATTGGCACACACAATATTAACCACCGTTTTTCCCGTTAATTTCTTTCTTAATAAATTAACCTAAAATTTTAGAGGAACATGACTCAAGTCAAGATTTCAAGCCCCCACTTCCCACTCTTCTCTCTATCTTCAAACATCCATAATAAGTAATAGCATGAGAACAATTATAAGTGGGAGATGGGCATTGCACTTTGCCCAAGAAACTTATCTCATTTCATCTTTCATATATCTTATTCTATCTGTGGGGTCTAAATTAAAATTTTCAACAGATCACTGAACAAGAAATTAGCCAATGAGAGAGAAGATAAAAAAGAGCCAGTGCAGATTTTTTATAATTTACAAATGCACAATACTCTTCATCAATGCATGTTCGTACACTATCGTATCAAGAAGTACTACTGTTAAAGTGTAAGCCATCTAGAGCACTTCGGGGTTGTTTGGTTAACATATTAATTATACAAAAGTATATATAACATATATTTTATTCAGCAATAAACAATGATAAAGGGATTGCTATGTTGTGAATAATAATATAGCCATTATGCAATGAATAATATTGAAAATATTATGTTATGATAATTTACTTTAAGGGTATTTTTGATCCATGTATTGCTAATCATACATGTATTCTTATTTTGATCTTGCATAAAGTAATATATAAATTCTCGCTAGTCAACTGCTATGTTAGTTATGCCGAAATTATTTTTTCTTATACGACCAACCGAATAGTACATTAATTACTTTAATTCTCTAATCTAATAATGTATTATATTGTGAGTGAGATTATTTTATGTAGTCACTCGAAGGGGAGCCTTGCAGTAACGGTAAAGTTGTCTCGGTATGATCCGTAGGTCACGGATTCGAGACGTGGAAGTAGTCACTAATAATTATATTAGGGTAGGGCGTCGAAATCACACCCTTGAAATGCGACCTTTCGTCGAACCATGGCGTGAATGCAGGATACTTTGTCTACTGGGCTGCCTATTTTCTTTCACTCAAACCAAACGACTCTATAATAGTATCAATCACACGTGCTTTGCTTCTTTCAGTTATTCAATAGTGTTGACCTTTGAGAGATCCCAAAAGATTGGCTCTCCTTCAACTCTTATATATACCTTTTTCACTTTCATATAAACACCACTGTATGATCTCTCATCCTCTAACTTCATAAAACTACTACCTCTCTGTATATTCTGTCCAAAGAAATATCCAAATAATGGATGGAAAATTTCTCAAGGCATGTCAAAGGATCATACCTTGTGCTAATTGTGACAAATGCTGTAAGTGGCCAATATGGTCATTTTTGCAAGAAGAGAAGACTATCCCAAGTGATGTTCCAAGGGGTCACTTGGTTGTATATGTAGGAAAAGACCAAAAGAGATTTGTAATCAAAATCACTTTGCTCAATCATCCATTTTTCAAAGCATTGCTAGATCAAGCCCAAGAAATTTATGATTTCACTTCTGAATCAAAATTATGGATCCCCTGTGATGAAAACATTTTTGTCAGTGTCATAAGATGTGCCAAATCTTCGAAAAATCGACGTATCTCGATCTGTTTTTGATGTTCAAAATCATAGAGGTTGTGATTAAATTTCATTTTTGATGTTCAACACATGTAGTTTAGAATGTTGCCATCTTTTTTAAGTGTATAACCTGTTGTAGACAACATCTAATTGTTTGTACATTCGTTACCTATGAAGCTGAAAAGCTTTACTTCCAGAAAGCCGGGAAATTTATTTGAGTACATTTTTATTACGATCCGACCGATCGTTTTGAAAATTAGCATCTCGTTCGGTGGTTTAAAGTCTCGAGCAGCTTCGTATCAGGTGTTATGACTTGCGTGTGTGGTCGAGTTCGATTTTCGGATGATTCGGGATCAATTTGGAAGAAGGATTCTTGTTTTAGAAGCTTAAGCGGAAAGAGTTGACCGGAGTTTGACTTTTATGTAGACGACTCCGAAATGATATTTTGATGATTCCAATAGTTTCGTATGGTGATTTGGACTTAGGCGAGTATCCGGATTTGGATTTGGAGATCTGTAGGTTAAGTTGATGCAATTTGGCGAAAATTGGAAGAGTTGAAGTTTTGGAAGATTGAGAGGTTTGACCGGGAGTTGACCTTGTTTGACCAAAAATATGACTCTTGGTTTAAATAATTAAATTTATATGATTATGTGTTAAACTTAGTTAACAATAATATTTCTAGATGTAGCTTCCGAGAGTATGATAAACGTTAAATAGATCTGGTCGAATAGTGATAACAATATGCAATAACTATTCGAAAAAGCATGGGTAATAATGTAGTATTTAATAGCAATGAATAACAATAAATGACACTTAAGTAAATAGGAGAAATGATTCACCCAATAAAGGATGAACTAGATGGTTGTTCCTCCTGACAATGATGGGTGATAGACAAATCATTGAATGTTCGAATTATTCTCGGTTCTGATGGAAAAGTATGGAATAATATCGACAAGAATCTTAGTGAAAAAGCTGATGTTTGTATCTTAGTAAGAGAGAGAGAATCTTTTTGTCAAAGTGTATTCTTGTAAATGAATATCACATGCCTCATATCAGTGTCTCTTTTTCTATTTATATGAGACATATTCCTAGTAAACCCTAATAGTACAAGTGCAGAGAATATCCACTAGAATATTCTCTTTAATATCCAATTTCAAAACTAGCTGTTACAGCTTCATCAACGGTGCTCGATCTTGACCGTTACTGACATCCCGAAAACGACTCTCGTCGACTCTTAGACTATGAGTCTCGCTGTTTCCTAGTCCATCTCGACTAACGACGGTTCGAGAATTCTTTCTTTAGTGTTATGTTATCTTAATTATTCTAGGGTAGATTTTGATCCACACAGACCTTATTGATGTCGGGGTCAGATCCCGGTTCCGGAAGTTGGAATAGGTCCGTATTGTAATTTATGACTTGTGTGCAAAATTTGAAGTCAATCCGAGTTGGTTTGGTATGGATCGACATTAGTTTTGGAGTTCGGAAGTTCATAAGCTTCTTAGGCTTGAACCGATGCGCGATTCGTGATTCAAGTGTTGTTAGAGGCAATTTGAGGCTTCGAGCAAGTTCGTATCATGTTTGAGACTTGTTAGTATACTTGTTTGAGATCCCATGGGGCTCGGGCGAGTTTCAGATGGGTTTGGATTGTGCTGCGCTCTTATTTGATATTTCGGCGTCATTTCTTTTGACATAAAGGGTACCACATTGTGCAAACGACCTTTGATTTGTGATTCGATTGAACCATCAGATCTGTGTCGTAATTACAGAACCATAACAACAAGAATCGTCGCATTCCGAGGTCGAATGAGAGAGTTATGCCCATTTTCGTGTCGGGAAAGACTGGTGTTTTTCTGGTGTTTGAGGGAATAGAGGCAAATTGCAGGTGTCAAATGCGACTTGCCTGGACAGAAGGTTATAATTCGAGGGTGCAATTTTCACCATATTTTGAGTTGTAGACCTCTGATTTGAGCGATTTTTGAGGGGTTCTTCACGTGTTCGATTGGGGTAAATGTTCTTTATCCGAAATTGATTATATTTCATGATTCCATAGCTATTTTCATCATTAAATTAGTGAATTGAATGGAAGAAAATGAGAATTTTGTAAAATCTTTCAAATATGTAGAATGAGGATTTTGAAGGGCGATTCGATATCGGAAATTGATAATTTTGGTATGGTTGGACTCGTATCGGAATGTGTGTTAGGGTTCTGTGAACTTTTATCAGGTTCCGAGGTGCGGGTCCGGGGTTGATTTTTGGATTGACTTTAGTTTTAATCAAAGACCGAAGCTTTATTATCCGGAATTATTTCTTATGAGTTTTATTTATGATATGAAGTTATTTTGGCTAGATTTGAGCCGTCCGGAGGTTGCTTCACACAAGAAGGTCATTTTAGAGTATCGGTCTAGCTTCTTTGAGGTAAGTATCTTGCCTAATCTTGTGTGGGGGAACTACCCCTTCGGATTTGAGTCACATGTGCTAATTGTGTCATGTGAAAGGCGGTGTACGTGAGGTGAGGAGTACGTACTCAGGCTTATTTGTGGGAACTTGACCGTTGCAGGCTCTTAGGTTATTTTGCTCAATTAAAAATGAAGTTGTCTTATCATGTTAAATCTTCCATTTACTAAATTAACCCTTACATGTCTTAGCTTGAGTTGATTGATTCATGTTCTACCCTTGTTGCCAATAAACTCTTATGTGCCTTAATTAAAGGTGTCGCCTCTTTTATTGTCATGCTATCTTTTTCGTAGTTGCTTAACCTTAGTTGAAGTTATTATTATCTCTTCCGTAATTGCTTAACCTTAATTGAAGTTATTATTATCTCATCTGTAATTGTTTAACCTTAATTGAAGTTATTATTATCTCTTCCGTATTTGTTTAGTCTTAATTGAAGCTTGTTATCCCTTTCATTGTTGACGTGTTCTTATTTGAGGTCATTGATTCATGTAATCTCTCTTATCGTCGAATTGTACTTTTGTGGAATCATTGTTACACATTATCTCTCCCTTGTTGAGCTATTCTTGTTAAGACTATTATTCCCTGTTGTGTTTTTCTTTGGGAGTTCGTTATTCAATTTCTTTGTGTTCTGAAGTTCTTGTGTTGATTTACTTGCCGTAATCTTGTGTTATCGTTGTTGTTGTTGTTGTTGTTGTTGTTGTTGTTGTACTTAGTATTGTTGAACCGAGAGCTATGCGTGATTGTGGTATTGAAATTGTTTTGAGAAAAAGTTGTGGCATATAGGCACATGTGGTGAAAGACCCTATATTGTGTTATTATGTTTTGGCACACGTGATATTGTTGAGAGGAATGTCGGGGTGTTCGCACGTGAATTGTCCGTGCTATTGTTGTTATTGATATTTGCACATACGGCGTGACAAGGCAGGCTATATATGTAGGTTTGCGCATGTGGCAAGACAAGGTGGGAATATTATTATGCGCGTGTGGCGAGACAAGGTGGGCATTTTATTTTATTGTTGCGCACGTGGCGAGACAAGGTGAGCTATGTCGGGGATGATTTGTGATGACTTGTGATGGCCCGGGGCATTGTTGTTGCTAATATTTGTTTAGTGGTGTGCCTACCTGGTGTGAGTCATGCATTTTACGTCTTGTTGTGTTGTTTCCTATGTGCCATTTGATGTATGTACTCTTACGTGTTGACTCGAGTTGTGATAGAATATTTGCACAAGCATATACATAATTAATCACTCATATCGGTTTAAGAAGATGAACCTTGATGTCTATTGATCATTTACATATATTCTCGTATACTTGCCTTCTGTGTGAAAGTTATTATTTTGGCACGTGAGTTGTCCGTTGTTGGCACGTGAGTTGCCCGTGCAGGTATGAGATATTGTCATTCCCTTGGTACGTGAGTTGTCCGTGCATTTATGAGTTGTAATGTGGGCACAAGATGCCAAGTGATTAGGGTTCATGAGTTGGGACCTGTAAAATGTGACTATGAGGTGAAGTACCTTGGGAAAGTCCTTGAACAAATCTTGAGAGAAAGTGATTGCTCTTATTGAGTGTTACTTGTTTTTCCTTACTTGGTTTCATCGGACTTAAATTGTATTCAGCTTACTCCACGACGTTATTACCTATTGTGTCTCGTTGCTAATTGCTGCTTTTAGTTTCCAACAGGCATTGTTTCATTATTGTTATCATGTTTAGCGTTAGATTAATATTGTTCCCTGTTAGTTTCACATTCATACTTGTACAGGTTATTAAGTCTAGTAGGTGCCTTGACTGTCCCTCGTCACTACTCTACCGAGGTTAGTCTTGATACTTTCAGGGTACCGCCGTGGTGTACTCATGCTACACTTTCTGTACATTTTTGTGCAGATCCAAGTACTTGGAGTTTGTTGATCATTAGCTAGATGATCGGGCATTAATGTGGAGACTCAAGGTATACCTGCTATTTCGCAGGTCTTGGAGTCACCTTCTGAAATTTTATTTTGTACTGTTTATTTCTATTGCAAAACAGTTGTACATAAAGATCTTTTAGTAAACTCAATAGAGCTTATGGCTTGTACTACTGGTTTTGGGATTGTAAGTTTTGTATAGAGATTTCTATTTCATATTTAACAATTGTTGGTTGAATTTTTCTATTTATTCAGTAAGTGTTAGGCTTACCTAGTCTTAGAGATAAGGCGCCGTCATGACATTCTATGGAGAAAAATTGGGGTCGTGATAATTTTGCTGACTATGTAGGAGGTCACTGATAATTTGTGTCATCGCTCTTTGATATGTTGAACTTTATTCTTGAACCTTATGCGTGGAAATTTTTGAAGAAAAGAATCTAGATTATCCATCACCAATTAATTGTACATTACTATAGCAACAAAGACGAAAAAATAATTGTCTAGAGCTAGAAATTTGACTTAATTCGAGTCATTTATATTTTATTCTGGAACATTTGTACATAGAGATCTTCTAGTAAACTCAGTAGAGCTTATGAATTGTACTACCGGTTTTGGGATTGTAAGTCTTGTATAGAGATCTCTATTACATATTTAACAATTGTTGATTGAATTTGCTATTAATTCAGTAAGTGTTAGGCTTACCTAGTCGTAGAGACAAGGCGCCCTCATGACATCCTACGGAGGGCACGAATGCATGAGTTATACCGAATACTCAATAAATTATAGACCACTTCAAATCTTTATTTTCGAGAGGGATAATCAACTCCGCAAATATCGATCGAAACTTGAACCCTTCTATAGTTTTAGTATGCAATTTCAGAAAGCAAAACAATTGAAATAGGTAGTCCGTATTAGTATCAGATCTATTTAATTTGGGTCGTGACAATTTTGCTGACCTGATTCTTGAACCTTGTGCGTGGAAATTTTTGCAGAAAAGAATCTATATTATCCATCACCAATTAATTTTACGTTACTATAGCAATAAGGCCGAAATAATAATTGTCTAGAGTTAGAAATTTGACTTAATTCGAGTCACTGATATTTTATGAGCAACTCAAACATAATTCAATTATGTTACTGCAATTAAAAAAAAATGTGTTTGTGATGTTACTATTCTAGATTTATAGCATTAAAGTTTAGTTACTTTAATATAATAAAAAATTAATTTTATAACTTTACTTTTATAATGCGTGAAGTTCATCAATGACCATGGATGAAATTAATGCACCACCTTAACCAAGTGCGCCGTCTTCTCATGTATTCAACTGATAATTTATTTATTGAATTTTCTATAACCTCCACTAGAAAACCCCAATATTCAATCGTTTCAAGCAATAATATCATTTATATGATTTTTTTCATTTTTCCCCCTGTAGGGGTGAGGAAGAAGGGATTTATGTCAAAGATTTATTTTTTTTTTGGTATCAAATGCAAATATTACCATTGACCTCCAAAACCATTACAAAATAAAGAGCACCTACGTTCTGAATGCAGAATTTAGGCCTCACCAAAATATAGTAATCCTCTAATTACACTGTATATCCTGAACTAGCCTTCTACATTTATGTGCTTTCTTTGATGCACTTAGCATCTATACTCTTTCCTTAATCTCGTTTTTTATTAGTCTTATCACCTCACTACTATGCGTCGCTTTGTTTTGTGTGGGACTCCTGATTGGTCCTGCCGTTTTGATTCCGATGCTAGGTAATGTGAGCCGATTTCTTGGCTCTGAAGCCTGAATTCCTATAAATAGGGATGTGAGGGTGTAATCCCAAGCTTTACAGACTCCCTGCATCGAAACCCTATATCTTCTTCTTTTTCCATTGTTGTGCATCTTTTCCCTTTGTTCCAGTGATCCTTATCGTTTTTAATCCTGCGTTGTTTGATACCTTCCTCTCTTTCGTTGAAAACATGTCTAATGTACCTTCTGAGTTCAGCGAGGGAAGTGACCCAGTCCTTCTAGCAATAGCTTCTCCTCTTCATGTGGTGAGCGTTCCTACTGCTGTTGAGGACGGAAGCTTCCCGACGGTGGAAGAGATAGTTCCTAGTAACCCCGATGCCAGGTCTGATTTCTTCAAATTGCCTAAAGCTGAACTAGGAACCTTTAAGCCGACAATGAAGGAGGCTGATTTGTTAAAGCATAAGGCTAAATAAGGCCTTCCCGATCATGTCGAGTTGATCCCTGCCGGGTGGGATGCACTGCAGGACCACCGCCCTAGATATTGTGCATTCTACGCCTACCCCTTTCATGTCGGCTACACTCTTCCTCTCCTTCCGTTGGCGGAGGAATTTTGCTTCTTCTATGGCGTTTGCCCGGCTCAGCTCGCGTCGTATGTCTACAAGCTCATAAAGATGCTTACCAAGTTTGCGGAGTTAGCCAGGGTCGAGATCGCACTTCGACTCTTGATGCACCTGTTCGTCCCCAACTTTTATAGGAGGACGATGCTGAACCTTCGCCACCGAGGAGGCAAGTGCCTGGTGGTGAAGATGGACGACAAGGCTAACCACCAGGTCTGGCTCAACTTTTTCTTTGTTAGAACTGAGGACATGGTGGCCAACATCGACGGCTTCCTTGAACCTTGGAATTGCACTCGTAAGCATCTAACTCCCTTGCATGTAGGTAATTGGTTTATTTTGCTTAGTCGTGGATTCTGACCTCTTGTTCTTTTCTTATGCATCCAAGACCTCGCCTCCTCCTTTAGTCGAGGACATTTCTGGTTGGGTCGGTCGGCTCCTACCTCACATCGGAGGGATTTGTGAGTGACCGAGCTTCTTCAAGAGGTTTGGGCCAGCTCCCCCCTCGACTGGTAAGTTATTCTCATCTTTGGCCTCTTAGTTATTTATCTTTTGTGGTTTACATTTGTTGACTTTCTTTTTCCTTTGTACTCCCCTTAATTTTAGCTAGGGAGTCCTCGAGGAGGTCGAGAGCTCCCGCACCCGCATTCCGTAAGAAAAAGTTGCTGCCTTTTTGGCTCTCGTCCTCTCTATGACCGCGACTGATTTTGCTCACTCCTCGGTCCCGCCTGTTCCTGCTTCAGTATCAGTTCCTTCTTTAGCTGCAGAAACTACGGCCACAGAGCCTTCGGCTTCTCCTTTGTACCGTTTCATAGATGAGGAGAGGAGTCGTTGCCAGGTGATGGGGACTTGATGCCCCATAAGAGGAGATCGGTGGACGTCGGTAACAGGATGTCCCGGGTCGTTGGCTCAGTGGCGGGTGATTTTACACTGCGTGAGACAGAGACTATTGTCATTAAAGACGATGTCAGGCCGGCGTCTGAAGATTCTGAGGTCGCCGACGAGGGTGTGTCTCTCCCTTCTGTGATGACAGAGGCCGAAGGGTCGGCCACTAGGGCTTTGACACTTCGTGGAAAGAGGAGCCGTTGACTTCGCAGCCAGCTGATGATACTTATTTGCCGGCCAATGGAAGAGGCAAAGGCGTTGCCGACGAAGGCTATGAGACGAGTTCAGACATTGATGCTGGTGACCTGAGAATGATGAAGGAAGGGTTTACCCAGCTCGAGGTAAGGCTGGAGGGGTCTACGAGGACCATTGCGATCCCCATGGATCGTGATCTATTGAAGAATACGGAGAACGTAGTTCCTTCCCTCGGCCTTCTTTGCTCCGAAATAGAGGGTGAAACCCTCAAAGAACTGGATGATGTCACCTTGTCGAGGAGCATAGCCGGCCTTGCTCTCAGGGTGAGTATTTTAAGGCTTTGTCCTTCCGTGTTTTTTTGTGTTTAGTGTTTTGCCTTTGTTAGCAGGGGCGTTTTCATTTTTTCTTTCCTTCTATTTCTTTTTGTGACTGTAGACCATGATTTTAGAGATTGAAAGTGCCCGAAGGGAGGAGAAGCGTTAGGAAATATTTGAGAGGTTGAAAAACAAATATTTTGAGTACCGCGGAAAGTACCGGGAGTTTCGCACGCAGTTTAGTGAGGATGGAAATTTGTAGGCCCTTCGTGATGAATTGAAAGAGAAGGATGACGAGCTGGTGAGAGTGATCGAGAAGTGTAGCGTCCTTGAGGGGACATTGAGGAGTGGAGAATAAGAGCTTGAGGTTAGTAGAGCCGTAGAGGCCCAATGCGGCGACCTTCAGCCGCAAGTGGTCGAGCTGCGCAGGCAATTGAAGGAATGTTGGCTCCAGATGGAGGTCCTTACTGGCAAAGTCGCTGAGAAAGTGAAAGAAAGGGAGAAGGCTGAGGCGGCACGGTTAGAGGCTCTAAATAAGGCGCAGTCCCTTGAGGTGGTCACTCGAACTCTCCACTTCTGACCGAGAGAATGACTTTGCGACGGCCAGGCTCAAGGAAGAATGGCTTGATGAAAGGATCGGGGAGCTAGAAAGAGAGGCCTCTGTCCTCCATGATCGAGTGGTTGATTTGGAGGCCAAGAAGGCCCAATTACTAGCACAATTGTCCTCTTCCCGTACTTTGGACTTTTCCAACGTTCCTCGGGACTTATATGAGGAGTGGATTCATGCCGAGGCCCAGTTAGATATCTTTTTAGATCTGCATGTGGCGGGGTCCATTTTTTATGAAGCTCTTGAAGGAGTTCTTGTGAAGGACCACGAAGCCCAACTTGCTTGTGGGTATGATCCTGCTACACCTGAGGACGGCGACGGCGATGATGAAGGCATGGATTGACTTGAGGAGGCTGCATGGTACGATACCGCATACTTGGAGGGCGAAGGCGACGGTGGCGAGGGGGACCAAGGTAGCGAAGGCATTGGTGGCCAAGGCGGTGATGGAGCAGAGGATTGCGATGGTGGTGCGCAGTAGTCTTTTCTTCTTCTCATTTTTGTAAACTTTTGTGTATTTTTGGAGGCGTCTTCATGAGCCTATGTAAAAAATATTCTAAGTATGAAATGCCAAATTTGTTCTCTATATCTGCTTCTTTTCATGTGGTTTGTTTTCTGTACGTGCATATTTTTTGGTTATGTTGCTTGTGCCTAAGAACATGGCCGAGGTCGTCGACTTATATAGTTGTGACCTTTCGGTAGATTACGACCGAGGGCCGATAGGTGTTTATTCGAACGAGGTCGATCATAAATTTTCATTTGATGTTGTGGCCGAGGGCCGGTTGTTAGTACGAGCGAGGTCGAAAGCGACCTGAACTTAGTTATGGCTGAGGGCCCATAGGTGTTAGTTCTAACAAGGTCGAATGTAACCTATTTTAACTCATGGCCGAGGGCTGGAAGGTGTTAGTTCGGACAAGGTCGAATATAACCTGTATTTAATTATGGTCGAGGGCCGGCAGGTGTTAGTTCGAACAAGGTCGAACATAACCTGTATTTAGTTATGGTCGAGGGCCGACAGGTGCTAGTTCGAATAAGGTCGAACATAACCTGTATTTAGTTATGGCCGAGGCCGGTAGGTGTTAGTTCGAACGAGGTCGAACATAACCTATATTTGAGAGAAATGTGGTGGTAAGTGTAAAGTTTATCGCCTTGACATTATTGCATTTGTTACATACTTGGAGAAATTTACAGATTTTTGGGTGTTGGCTGGCGTTCCAGTCCCAGTCCTGGTCTACCTAGTCCCTTCATTGGTCGATCTGGAGAGCAATGAGAGGTCGAGCAATGAAATAGTAACCAGGGCCTTACCTTCACGTACTTCAACTTGGAGTGTTACCTTTGTCGCCTCATTAAAAACCTCCTTGAGAAAACCCAGCTGGGACAAAACTCAAGTGAGGGAAAAAAGAGTACGACTTGGGAGGATACTATATCTGGCTGCTTGCATTCTCAATTACATGCCCTCTTTATTATCGCCTGGGAGTGTGCCGTCCACAAAGTATGTGATAATACGATTGCGGCAGTCCCAAGTTAAGTTAATGGTTCTTACCTCGACTTGGTCTAGCGAGCAGTTGAGGAGATGGACCACGTTTTTGTCTCTTGTTGTGATGCTTTTGGTGGCTGTGGCTAGTTTAGCGAGCCTATTTGCCTCGGTGTTCTGTGCTCGTGGAATTTGGTCGAGCTGACATTCGTCGAACTTGGGCAGCAGCTTGCAGATTTTGGTTTGATATTCTTTCAATCTTTGTTCCTTGATTTGGAAAGTCCCTGTGACTTGGTTGACGACGAGCTGGGAATCACAGCGTAGTTTTAACCATTTTGCCCCATACTTGAGTGCTAGTCTCAAACCTGCAGTGACGGCCTCATACTCGGCCTAGTTGTTAGTCATGTTCGGGCACCTTATGGATTGGAGAATTACTTCGCCTATTGGGACTTCGAGTATGAGTCCCAATTCGGACCCCGACGCATTGGATGCACCATGGTGTATAGGACCCAGAGGTCTTGTGTTTTGGGGGAAGTTTGGATGGCTTCCCTTTCGACTTCAGACATTATTTATGCGCTAAAGTCGGCAACGAAGTTAGCGAGCACTTGTGACTTTATCGCCGTTCGCGGCTGGTACGTGATATTCTACTCGCTTTACTCGATGACCTATTTGGCCAGCCTTCTTGATAGCTCGGGTTTATGTAAAATGCTTCTCAGGGGGAAATTTGTGACGACCAAGATGGGGTGACATTGGAAATACAGTCTAAGCTTTCATGAAGCTACAACTAAGGCCAAAGCTCGTTTCTCGAGGTGCGGGTACCTCATCTCGGCATCAACTAGTGTTTTGCTAATGTAATAGATGGGAGATTGCGTACCTTTATTTTCTCAAATTAGGACGGCGCTTATGGCTACCTCGGATACAGCTAGATAGACGAGGAGATGCTCCCCCGGCTCTGGTTTTGAAAGCAGGGGCCGCGAGGGTAGGTATGCCTTTAGTTCCCTCAAAGCTTGGATACACTCGGAAGTCCATTGGAGGTTGTTATCCTCCTTAAGTATGCCAAAGAATTTATGGCACCTATCCGATGACCGTGAGATGAACCTTGATAGGGCTGCGAGGCGGCCGGTCAATCTTTGGACCTATTTTTTGGTGGTCAAGAGTTCGGGAATCCCCTCGATGGCTTTGATTTGGTTAGGGTTGACCTCTATCCCTCGCTGTGATACGTGGAAACATAGGAACTTTCCTGAGGCTACGCCGAACGCACACTTCTCCGGGTTCAATTTCATTCTGTACTGTCTGAGTATGTCGAAAGTTTCTTTCAAGTAGTTGACGTGATCTTACCCCCTTTTGGACTTGACCAACATGTCGTCTATATATACTTCCATTGTCTTACCGAGCTTATCCTTGAACACCCTCGTTACCAACCTTTGATAAGTCGCCACTACGTTCTTTAGTTCGAAGGGCATGACCCTGTAGCAGTACGTCCCTTGGTGGGTAATGAGCGTGTTTTTTTCTTGATCTTCTTCTTCCATGAGAATCTTATAGCCCGAGTAAGCGTCCAAGAAGCTTAGTAGCTCGTGCCCAGCCGTTACATCAATGAGTTGGTCGATGTGAGGCAGCGGGAACGAATCCTTTGGGCAGGCTTTGTTCAAGTCTGTAAAGTCGACGCACATCCGTCATTTCCCATTCTTTTTTTTAACCATTACCATGTTGGCGATCCACTTGGGGTACTTTGATTCCCTGATGAAACTATTTTCCAACAGTTTTTCCACTTTCTCGCACACTGCGTCATTGATTGCAGGGTTGAATTTACACCTGACTTGCCTCACCGGGGGGTGGAAGGGGTCGACGTTTGATTTGTGCATGGCGATTTCTTTGGGATGCCCGACATATCTGCATGGCTGAAAGTAAACAAATCCGCGTTAGCTTTTAAGAATTGACCGAACTTACCTGGTTCCTGAAGTTTGCAACCAATATACGCCTTTTTGCTATGGTCGTTGGGATCTAATTGAACGGGGTCGAGGTCTTCTATGGTCAATTCTGCGGCTTCGACTGTGTTGGGATCTTTGATGCCTTCTCTAACCTCGTCGTGCCCCGACCTCGACCCTGTTGATTGCTATGCCTCTTTTTCTTTGTCCTTCTTTGTTGGGTGGCCGTGTTGTCCAAAGAATTGCGGTAGCATTCCCGGGATGTACGATGCTTTCCTCTTATGTTGAATATTTCCCATGGAGTTGGGAATTTGACAACTTGGTATAAGCTGGAGGGAACGGCCTTCATGGGGTGTATCCATGGTCGTCCCACTATGGCGTTGTACGCGGTGTCTTGGTCTATGATGTGGAATATTATTTCTAGAGTCATGCCACCAGCCAAAATAGGAGTGGAATTTCCCCGGACATCCGTTCAACTGCATTGTTAAAACCAGTTAGCGTGGTGCAGCGCGGTCCTATCTTATCCTCGAGTTTCATTTGGGCAAGTACTCCGAGATGGATAATGCACGCGCCGCTCCCTTCATCTATCATAATGCATTTAACATCAGTATCTAAATTTCACAGAGTAATAACGAAGGCGTTATTATGACGAAAAGCCAAACCGTCGGCGTCCGACTTGTCGAAGACGATACTTTCTTCGAGTTCATCATACCGTTCACAGGTGATAGATCATTGGAGTTTGTGGGTAATGGTGAACTTCATGTTGTTGATAAAAGCATCATCGCCGATGATCATGTTGATGGTACGAGCTGGTGAGGGTGGTTTGGGTGGCCTTTGATGTTCGCATCCTCGAGCGAAATTAGTTCTTCCCTTATCGCTTAGCAGATCTTTAAGGTGTCCTTCTCATATCATATTCACGGCTTCCTACCTTAAGGCGATGCAATCTTCCGTCTTGTGCCCTCGTTCTAGGTGGAACTCACGGGGGTGTCGGATTTTCTGTTGTTAGGGTCCGATCTCATCTTTGGCGGCCACTTCACTTTTCCAGAGCGTAGACTATCTTTGTAGGTGACAGACAAAATTGCGAGCAGATAATAGGGGGCATACCTCTGTCATTCCGATGAATTCCCGGTCTTGGTCTAGATGGACCTTCTTCATAGCGGGCGGGAAGGAGGGCAGCGGCCGTTCTAATATATGGTTGATGTCGTTCCCTGGATATTCACGGAACCGGGTGATCTCTTCTGGTATTCTCTTTTTGATCCTTTCTCGATTCTGCTTGTACGGAGGTTAGTCGGTGGGTTGGCCCGTTGAGGTCATCCTCATCTGCACGGACCTCGGCACAATAAGCATTATGGATTACATCCCAAGTGGTGGTGGAGGGGGTACTTCATCAACTGACTCAACAGTTTCCTTGTTGCTCTTGAACCATCCCTCTCAGCCCGTTCTGAAAATCTGCGACCGACATCCCTTCGGACACGTTTGGAAAAGTCATCCTTACTCGGTTGAACTGAGTGAGGAAGTTCCTCAACCCCTCTCCAAGAGATTGTTTAATAGAAAATATATCGTTCACTCTCGCCTTGGCCTTCTTGGCTCCGGCATGGGCTGTTACGAACTTGTCGGCCATTTCTTCAAAGGTTTCTATGGAGCATGCTGGTAGCTACAAATACCAGGTTAATGCCCCTCCTGTAAGTGTTTCACCAAACTTCTTCAGCAAGATTGAAGACACCTGTTCTTTGGCGAGGTCACTGCCTTTTACAGCGATGACGTAATGAGTCACATAATCTTCAGGGTTGGTTGTGCCGTCATATATCTTGAGGTAGGGCGGCATTTTAAAGGTTTTGGTATGGCATGCAGTGCTGCATCATCACTATAAGTTTGCTCGACGAACCGGCTGGCGTCCCTCTTCGACAACAGCTTAGGAGTGCCTGGTATCTTGTTGACCCTTTCTTGGTATTCTTTCATTTGATCTCAGAGGGCCTTGTTTTCATTCTCCATTTCTTCCATCCTTTTCAGAATGGTTGCAAGGGCGTTGTCACCTGCACTATTAATGACATTGTGAGTAATACCTGTTGTTGGAGGAAAAGGCTGGTAGCATTGCTCGTCCGCTTGTCGTATCATACATGTCCTTGCATTCTTTGTAGTCGTGTCGCGAACGGGCTTGTTGAGGACGCTGGTTAGCATGTCAGTTACACACACTTCGAGGAGCTTTTTTACAGCTGGGGGCGTCTCTTCCCCCAAAGATGTGGAGGCTCCCTTACCAAGAGATTTTGTGATACTGTAGTGTGGGGGCGGTGACCCATCTCGCCTAGGGGAGGCACTGGTGTTGCGCCTTCATCTGCCGTTTCACAGCTTTCGTTGATGACATTCATGAGGGTGTTGGGAGGTCACTTATTATTATCGTCCTTTCTTCTCGGTTACCTGTCATGTAGGGATTTGTGCAAACAAAGAAAGGAGATCTTATTTTTGCTTGCATTTTTTTTTTTACGTTAGTGACCCGTGCTATTTGTAGATATAGAAGAAACTAAAAGCTTTAACTAAGAAATCCCCATAGACGACGCCAAATTGTTTGACCAAAAATATGACTCTTGGTTCAAATAATTAAATTTATATGATTATGATTTAAACTTAGTTAACAATAATACTTCTAGATGTAGCTTCCGAGAGTGTGATAAACGTTAGACAGATCTGGTCGAATAGTGATAATAGTATGCAGTAACTATTCCAAAAAGTATGAGTAATAATGTAGCATTTAATAGCAATGAGTAACAATAAATGGCACTTAAGTAAATAGGAGGAATGATTCACCCAATAAAGGATGAACTAGTTGGTTGTTCCTCATGACAATGATGAGTGACAGACAAATCCTTGAATGTTTGAATTATTCTCGGACTTAATGGAAAAATATGGAATAATATCGACAAGAATCTTAGTAAAAAAGGTGATGTTTGTATCTTAGTAAGAGACATAATCTTTTCTCAAAGTGTGTTCTTATAAATGAATATCACATGCCTCATATCAGTGTCTCTTTTTCTATTTATATGAGACATATTCCTGTAAACCCTAATAGTACAAGTGCAGAGAATATCCACTAGAATATTCTCTTTGATATCCTATTTCGAAAACTAGTCGTTACAGCTTCATCAACGGTGCTTGACCTCGACCATTACTGACGTCTCGACCACGTCTCTCGTCGACTCTTCGACTATGAATCTCGCTACTTCCTAGTCCACCTCGATTAACGACGGCTCGAGAATTTTTTCTTTAGTGTTATCTTATTTTAAATATTATAGGGCAGATTTTGACCCATATAGACCTTATTGATGTCGGGGTCGGATCCCGGTTCCGAAAGTTGGAATAGGTTAGTACTGTAATTTATGACTTGCGTGCAAAATTTGAAGTCAATGCGAGTTGGTTTTCTATGAATCGACATTAGTTTTGGAATTCGGAAGTTCATAAGCTTCTTAGGCTTGAATCGATGCGCGATTCATGATTCTAGTGTTGTTAGAGGCAATTTGAGGCTTCGAGCAACTTCATATCATGTTTTGGGACTTGTTAGTATACTTGGTTGGGGTCTAATGGGGCGCGGGTGAGTTTCGGATGGGTTTGGATTGTGTCGCGCTCTTATTTGATATTTTAGCGTCGTTTCTTTTGGCATAAAGGGTACCACACTATGCAAACGACCTTTGATTTGTGATTCGATTGAACCATCAGATCCGTGTCGTAATTACAAAACAATAGCAACAAGAATCGTCGCATTCTGAGGTCGTATGAGAGAGTTATGCCCATTTTCGTGTCGGGAAAGACTACTGTTTTTCTAGTGTTTGAGGGAACAGAGGCAAATCGCAGGCGTCAAATGGGATTTATAAATCTTAGGTGTCAAATGCGACTTGCCTGGACAGAAGGTTATAATTCGAGGGTTTTCCATTTTCACCATATTTGAGTTGTAAACCTCGGATTTGAGCGATATTTGAGGGGTTCTTCACGTGTTCGATTGGGGTAAGTGTTCTTTATCCGAAGTTAATTATATTTCATGATTCCATAATTATTTTCATCATTAAATTAGTAAATTGAATGGGAAAAATGGAAATTTTGTAAAATCTTTCAAATGTAAAATTAGGAATTGAAAGGCGATTCGATATTGAAAATTGATAATTTTGGTATGGTTGGACTCATATCGGAATGGGCGTTCGGGTTTTGTGAAATCTTATCGGGTTCCGAGGTGGGGGCTTGGGGTTGACTTTTTAGTTTTAATCAAAGGCCGAAGCTTTATTATTCGGAATTATTTCCTATGGGTTTTATTTATGATATGAAATTATTTTGGCAAGATTTTAGCCGTCCGGAGGTTGTGTCACACAAGAAGGTCATTTTAGAGTAACGGTCTAGCTTCTTTAAGGTAAGTATGTTGCCTAACCTTGTTGGGGAGGGGGGGACTACCCTTTAGGATTTGAGTCACTTGTGCTAATTGTGCCATGTGAAGGCCGTGTACGTGAGTCGACGAGTACGTACTCGGGATTATTTGTGGGAACTTGACCGTTGTAGGCTCTTAGGTTATTTTTTTCAATTAAAAATGAAGTCGTCTTATCATGTTAAATCCTCCATTTACTAAATTTACCCTTACATGTTTTAATTGGAGTTGATTGATTCATGTTCTACCCTTGTTGCCAATAAATTCTTATGTGCCTTAATTAAAGTTGTCGCCTCTTTTATTTCTATGCTATCTTTTCCGTAGTTGCTTAACCTTAATTGAAGTTGTTATTATCTCTTCCGTAATTGCTTAACCTTAGTTGAAGTTATTATTATCTCTTTCGTAATTGCTTGACCTTAATTGAAGTTATTATTATCTCTTCCGTAATTACTTAGCCTTAATTGAAGTTTGTTATCCCTTTCATTGTCGACGTATTCTTATTTGATAGGTCATTGATTCATGTTATCTCTCTTATCGTCGAATTGTGCTTTTGTGGAATTATTGTTACACATTATCTCTCCCTTGTTGAGCTATTCTTGTTGAGACCATTCCTGTTATGTTTTTTTTGGGAGCTCGTTATTCCATTTCTTTATGTTCTGAAGTTCTTGTGTTGATTTACTTGCCGTAATCTTGTGTTATCGTTGTAGTTGTTTTTGTACTCAGTGTTGTTGAATCGAGAGCTATGCATGATTGTGGTATTGAAATTGTTTTGAGGAAAAGTTGTGGCATATGGGCACATGTGGTGAAAGACCCTATATTGTATTGTTATGTTTTGGCACACGTGATATTGTTAAGAGGATTGTCGGGGTGTTTGCATATGAGTTGTCCATGCTATTGTTGTTATTGATATTTGCACATGCGGCGTGACAAGGGGGCTATATATGTCGGTTTGCTCATGTGGCAAGACAATGTGAGAATATTATTATGTGCGTGAGACGAGACAAGGAGGGCATTTACTTTATTGCTGCGCATGTGGCGAGACAAGTGGGCTATGTCGAGGATAATTTATGATGACTTGTGATGGCCTGGGGCAATGTTATTGCTGATATTTGTGTAGTGGTGTGCCTACCTGGTGTGAGTCATGCATTTTACGTCTTGTTGTGTTGTTTCCTATGTGCCATTTGATGTCTCTACTCTTACATGTTGACTCGAGTAGTGATAGAACATTTGCACAATCATACATGTAATTAATCACTCATATCGGTTTGAGAAGATGAACCTTGATGTCTATTGATCATTTACATATATTCTCGTATACTTGCCTTCTATGTAAAAGTTATTCTTCTGGCACGTGAGTTGTCCGTGCAGTCAGGGTCACTATTATTGTTGACATTTGAGTTTCCCGTGCGGGTATGAGATATTGTCACTCCCTTGGAACGTGAGTTGTCCGTGCGTTTATGAATTGTAATGTGGGCACAAGATGCCAAGTGATTAGGGTTCATGAGTTGGGACCTGTAAAATGTGACTATGAGGTGAAGTACCTCGGGAAAGTCCTTGAACAAATCTTGAGAGAAAGTGGTTGCTCTTATTAAGTGTTACTTGTTTTTCTTTACTTGGTTTCATCGGACTTAAATTGTATTCAGCTTACTCCACGACGTTATTACCTGTTGTGTCTCGTTGCTAATTGATGCTTTTAGTTTCCAACAGGCATTGTTTCATTATTGTTATCATGTTTAGCGTTAGATTGATATTGTTCCCTATTAGTTTCACATTCATACTTGTACAGGTTATTAAGTCTAGTAGGTGCCTTGACTGTCCCTCGTCACTACTCTACCGAGGTTAGTCTTGATACTTTCTGGGTACCGCCGTGGTGTACTCATGCTACACTTTCTACACATTTTTGTGCAGATCCAAGTACTTGGAGTTTGTTGATCATTAGCTAGATGATCGGGCATTGCTGTGGAGACTCAAGGTATACCTGCTGTTTCGCAGGCCTTGGAGTCACCTTCTGAAATTTTACTTTGTATTGTTTATTTCTATTTCGGAACAGTTGTACATAGAGATCTTTTAGTAAACTCGGTAGAGCTTATGACTTGTACTACCGATTTTGGAATTGTAAGTTTTATATAGAAATTTTTATTACATATTTAACAGTTGTTGCTTGAATTTGTTATTAATTCAGTAAGTGTTAGGCTTACCTAGACGTAGAGACAAGGCGCCCTCATGACATCCTACGGAGGGCACGAATGCGTGAGTTATATCGAATACTCAGTAAATTATAGACCACTTTAAATTTTTGTTTTCGAGAGGGATAACCAACTCCGCAAATATCAATCGAAACTTGAACCCTTGTATAGGTATGCAATTTCAGAAAGCACAACAATTGAAATAGGTAATCCGTATTAGTATCAGATCTATTTAATTGGGCCGTGACAATTTTGCTGACCTGATTCTTGAACCTTGTGCGTGGAAATTTTTACAGAAAAGAATCTAGATTATCCATCACCAATTAATTTTACATTACTATAGCAGTAAAGACGAAAAAATAATTGTCTAGAGTTAGAAATTTGACTTAATTCGAGTTTGATATTTTATGAGCAACTCAAACATAATTCAATTATGTTACTACAATAAAAAAATAAAAAAATTGTTTGTGATGTTACTATTATATATTTATAGCATTAAAGTTTAGTTACTTTAATATAATAAAAAAATAATTTTATAACTTTACTTTTATAATGAGTGAAGTTCATCGATAACCATGGATGAAATTAACACACCACCGTAACCGAGTGCACCCTCTTCTCATGTATTCAACTAATCATTTATCTATTGAATTTTCTATAACCTTCACTGGGAAACTCCAATATTCAATCTTTTAAAGCAACAATATCATTTATATAATTTTTTCATATTTTTCCCTATAGTGGTGAGGAAGAAGGGATTATGTCAAAGATTTTTTTTTTTGTAACAAATGTAAATATTACCATTGACCTCCAAAACCATTACAAAATAAAGAGCACCTAAGTTCTGAATGCAGACTTTAGGCCTCACTAAAACTTAGTAATCCTCTAATTACATTGTATATCTTGAACTAGCCTTCTACATTTCTGTGCTTTCTTTGATGCACTTAGCATCTATACTCTTTCCTGAATCTTCCTTTTTATTAGTCTTATCACCTCACTACTATGTACATTTACTTCACGAAACTACTTCCAATTGCTAGCTCTCCAAGTACGATATATCACTGTTGCACATATGGCTGCTACTAGTTCCTTCTTGAACACCTTCCTGTGTTTCTTTTTTATTGATTCCGGTGTGATCTTTGCATCACCAACTTGTATTGTTATCCCTATCCATTACAGCGCAGCTTGCCATACTGACTTAATCCAATCACACTCATTGAATAGGTGTGCATTGGTTTCCAACACCTGAGCATTGCATAAACAGCATCTGAAATCCTCCTGAATGTGGAGTTTAAGCATCCTTTCTTTGGTAAGTAATCTTCCTTGGACGGCTAGCCACTTAATGAATATGTGCTTTGGCTGGGCCAAGGCTGTCCATACCAGTGTAGCTGCCTCAAGCTTGTTGTGTTCGCCAATGAGGGCAAGGTAACTCCTGTGAGCACGTGATTTTTACCGTACCCGAAATACATTTATAAAAATCTTTAAATAATTTTTAATTAAGTATTAATCATTTTAGGATTTTATTAGGTATTTAATCACTCAGTTGTTAATTAATTAATTCATGAAAATACTAAAAATATTATGCATGGCATTTAGTATTTGTTTTACATTTTTAGGATTAAGTTAGTAATTAGTTGTTTTATAAAGGTGGAAAATCATAAAAAATAGTTTACTGTATACTTTATTAGTTTCAATGTTTAATTCCTAGAATATAGTATTATCTTAACTTTTTTATAAATAGTTATTTTAGCCTAACTTCACATTTTGGTAGATTAGGAATTTAATTACTAAGTAATCTAGTTATTAAAAAGAGCAATTTAAAATCAGCCATCAATTAAAAGAGGAGGAAATCGGATTGGGCTGGAAATTAAACCAGCCCAGATTAAGACCAAAGCTGAACAAAGGCCCAATCATGCCAACCGGACCGATCCAATTGCCCCATTGTCTCCCCACGATCTGGGCCGTTGATCTAAATAAGATCAACGGCCAAGAACTAACCCCTCCCTCATATAAAATGGTTCCAAACCTAACCCTAACTACTCCTCACTTCCGCCAAACATAACCCCTCTGACTCCAGTTCCAACCTCGTCCAAACACTCTTTCAGCCCTAGCCTCTGCCGCCTTTCAACCCAAAATCCGGTGGTTTACCACCGGAATCACCAAAAATCGGGCCAAAATCAACCCCAAATCCTACACTAACTCACCCCCATCACTCCTTCACTCCCAATAGACCTTAAAATTAGACGATTCAAGACAAAATCGAAAAGAGCCTAACATGCAAAAAGCTTATTTAAAGCCGATTTTGAGTATAAAACAACTTTAGCCATGTGTTCTTAACAAGAACACATGGTTAAAGTTAATTTTAACTTAAAAATCGAAAGCTTGAAGGAGTTTGCAGATCGAGGTACTTCGTTCTTTAGTTCTTTGTCATGAGTTTTCTGTTTCTTCCCCTTTTCTGTAAAGATCTTAAGTCTAATTTTAGGGGGTCGAATTTGTCAATTGATTCTGTGGCCGGTCAGGCCCAAAGACTTGGTCCGATAATAATTTGGGCGAGTGTTTTGGGCCAGGGTCAGTCCGATTTGTGGGTATATGGAAGTGTCTAGAAGGTCTTAGGTGGATAAGTGTTAAACAAACTAATTAAAACTTTGGGGGGTAAAAGGGAATTTGGGTAAGTTGATAACAGATTTCTGTTTTGGTTTGTTGAGGAGTCACGTGGGAAGGAATCAAATTGGTTATGGGTGAAGGAATGAAGAGTGTGAGTGGGGTTTCTGAACAGAAAAGAGAATAAAAAAAAGAAAAATCTAAATGAAATAAAGGGGAAAAGGGGGGTCTGTTTGAGAGATATAAAAAGGAGGAGAGAGGAAGTCGTGGAGAGAGTTTTGGGGGAGAGTCTGAAAATTTGGAGAAGAAAGAAATAGAAAGCTAAAAATTGAACGAGAGATAACACTGAAAAGAAGAGGAAGAAAAACAGAGAAGGGGAAACAGAGAGTTCGTTTTAAAAGAAAGAAAGAAAGGACTGGGAAGAGGAATTGCTTTGGTCGTTCGTTTGCTGCTGTCGACTGCTGTTTAGTGTCGTGTGTTGATTAGGTAAGTTCCACATCACTTTGCGATTACAGATTATGAATGAAGTGCGTTTGTTCAGTTAAGTGTTGCGTATCCTCGTTATTAAATGTCGATTCTTTTATTGTTTTTTTTTGTTTTTTTCGCTTGTGTTCTTAGCCATTACGAGTACTATCATGTCTTAATGCCACGCTTTAGGCCGTATTGTTTGTTTTGTCTATGTATGTTCCTGTGTTGAATGAATGGTCGTCTCAGTTCTGTTTGAAGTTCCATTTTGTTTGTGTTATCTATTGCTTCTTTGTTATTACCATCAAAGGTCAGATTCATATGGTTAAGCTCTTGTTTAAAATTTTGTTTAAGTTATTCAGTCATGATTATGCTAAATGTCTGTTTTCTACTATTGCGAAGCCATTGTGCTCAATTTGATTGCTGATGGTCTGCTAGTTGTTTCCTATTTGATTACTAAAATGTGCTAAGAGTCTCTTCTTCCCTCATAATGTTGACTGTTAACTGTTTTTTTTTTTCCATCTGATTATTAAGTATGTTAAGAATGTCTTCCTGTCTCATAGTGCTGATTACTAGCTGTTTTTCTTGGTTAATTACTAGCTTTTTCCCAGTTTGATTTACTGTCTCTCAGTTGAAAACAGAATCCAATGTTCTGCTTTTGAATGTGTTTAAAAGTGCACATTTGGATGAATTTGTTTCATGTTAATGTACAAGATGTGAATGCATGGATATAATTATTTGTTGATCATTCCGCTAAGACTGTTCACTCCTTGTTTGGAGTTGTAGTTTGAAGGCATAGCCAGTATATTGGAAAGTAATTGATGCTTTATGTCATCAAGACTCTGGATTGTAATTAATTCGTCAAAACAATGGCTATATTTGTGCTTAACTACATGACACTGCCATTTAACTTGTATTCTGCCAGGATTGGTTATGATTTGAAAGATGGTCTTATTAATATAAAAATTCATATTATTATACTGGCAAATGGGCTTGTATTGGATTATTGTTGTCGGTCTCAATTCCCTTATCAGAAACCAACTAAAAAATGATCGCCAGCCACATTTAGTGGTGACAACACTTAGTGTTAAAAGAATTTTAAGGTTAGTAGAGGTGTGCCATGCGATTTAAATAGGTAGTCATCAATGGCCCTTTTCATTAATTAAAGTATAATATTATTACAAATGAGCCTCGACTCTTTAAGTTTTGTTAGTTAAACCTTGAACGCAATTAATTATGTTGCCATTATGGATACGGGTCCCGTGACATAGTGACAATATAAATTTCGGGGGTGTCTTTTAGGTGACCCGATTTTAATAATGTTTAATTCATAAAAGCTTTCGAATTAATTTGAGGTGTGCCATACCAAATAAATATACGAACATATGGCCCTCAATAATTAAATACATAGAAAATCGAGGCGTGCTATTTAGCAAATTCCATGGCCCTCGACAAACAAGAACGCGTAACTTGCTTTAGGCGCGTTAGTGTATTAATTGAATTTCCTAAAGTTCGGGTGCGCATTTATGTGACCCAAATCCAAAATCCCAATGTTTAATTAAAAGGTGTTACAAATTACGGGTGCATTTATGTGACGTGATTCGTGACATATTTTGATTAACATTGCAATTCTCCAATAATTTTAAAAGCAAAAAAGCGGAATAAAGTAAAATACACTATAGGCTAATAACAGGTATTAAAATCAGATAATAAAGCCGATTATAGCAATTAAGCGACCGTGCTAGAACCACGGAATCCGAGGGTGCCTAACACCTTCCCTCGGGTTAACAGAATTCCTTACTTAGAATTTCTGGTTCACAGACTTCAAAAGAAAGTCGAAATCTTCCTCGATTTGGGATAAAATAAAACCGGTGACTTGGGACACCGATCTAATATTCCAAGTGGCGACTCTAAACAATAAATAATCCCATTTCGAATAATGTCACTTTAATTGAAAAAACTCATTTTATACATTTCCTTCTCGGAAAGTGTACGAAAAGAGGTGTGACAACTCCGAGTGATTAAGTACTCTCCTCTGCTTGTGAGCCTATACCTACCTTGAATATGCGAATCCTGCATTGCCTCCTTAAGAGAATTCATTTTCTTCCAATACCAACTACAGTTTAAGGGAGGTTTATGACTCCATATATTTGGTTCAAACTTCATATATACCCCATGAACCCATTTCACCCATAGAGACTCGTTGCACATTAACAATTGCCACAATAATTTTCCCACTGAAGCTATGTTCCAATCCCTGATTCCTTTAATGTTTAGGCCTCCTAGTTTCTTTTGGCAGCACATTTTTTCCCAAGAAACTAGTGCCACTTTCTTCTTATCTTCTCTCTTTCCCCACAAATATTCTCTACACAATTTGTCTACCTCCTTTAAGACACTTTGAGGCAAAATAAAAACAGACCTCCAGAATTTGTGTATAGAGAACAATATTGCATTAACAATATGCAGTCTGCCAGCATAAAAGAGATGCTTAGCATATGTAATGTTACGCGACGCCTTCCTGAGATGCTTTGGAAGGGTAGCGTAAGGCTAGGCAATCGTTGTCAGTACGATTGCCGTCCGCCAACTGAGGTCCCCTCCGCACGCTAGACTAGATTGTCAGTGCCGTGCGGGAAAACCAATTCGTAGGCAACAAGAGAAATGAGAGCAGCGGAAGCTTTGGTTGGATTTTTGATGATGATTGTATTGATGATGAAAAAGCTATTACAAAGCTAATGCGGTGTCGAGGGGGCGAAGACACCAGTACAGAGAATTGAATGCTTGCTGAAAATGTTTGAATGCTGATACCCCCCTAATAATGCTTAAAAAATAAAAACCCAAATTACATGAGTAGACCTAATGCGAGCTCTAGGAGCACAATGAATATAAAACAGTAAACCTATTCTATATTTACAATGAAAGGAACTTAGTCTTCTATGATGTAGAAATACTAAGTCCAATGGCAGCAATCTTGTCTTGACGGTCAGGGTCCGCGCGCGCGTTGCTGTCTGCGCGCGCGGCACTATTGATGATGGCCCGCGGCGGGGCGCTGG
>MCJB01040349.1:0-62614 GCA_002018475.1 Nicotiana obtusifolia | reverse complement strand
CTTTGCAAAATATATATATATATATATATATATATATATATGTATGTATATGCATATACATGTCAGGCATGATATGGTTAGTCGCCCTCAGAGGCATTCAGATGGCATAGGTTGTATGTCTCTTACCCTTATTGTTCTTGCATTATGTTTCCTATCTTACATACTCAGTACATTATGGGAGCGGGTCGTACGACCACGGTGGAATATTGTACAATCACTCTTATGGGATCGGGTCGTTCGCCTTGACAGAATCGTGCACAATATTTATATAAGGAGTCGATGCACATATGAGTATCCTGACTCGGATATTTGATTGTTATACCTATCATTGGTCATATATATTCTATTCGAGGTAGCATTCGGTATTTGAGGATTTTATATTTACTCTTGTGTTGAGGATCTGTTATACACATATGTCTATTTTGTTGCTTTTATTTGCTATGCTTCATAACTGTGTACTTTTATTGTACTTTGATTATTGGACACTAGTAAGTGTAGATGTCAACCCCTCACGAATACTTCATCGAGGTTAGACTAGATACTTACTGGTACGCATTGAGATTTACGTACTAATACTACACTTTTGCATTAATTATGTATGTACTAAGACAAGTGCATTTGGTGGTCATACTGGCGCAGCTGCTGAGGAGACTTTGTGGTGAGCCACTCTCTATGTATCGATCTGCAGTACACGGAGTCTCCTTCATGCTTATTTACTATACTCTGTCAATTTTCTATACTAGACAGTTGTTGTAGTATTGTATATTCTAGAAGTTGCTCATGCATTTGTGACAGCGGGTTTTGGGAATTTAGACCATTTTTCATGGTTATTTCTGTTATGACATTTGGATTTATATTTTGGTCATGTTTAAACTTTGAAGATAATGTTATTATTTTTCTATGAAAATGGAACGTTTCCTCTTATTTATTTCATTATTTGTTTCAAAATATGTTATGAACTATCTATTGGTGTGTTGATTTAGTATTGGCTCTAGGCCACTGGCCTTCGCGTTCGCGAAGTGAGAGGCCGGCTGGGAGGGGGTCAACTGATGGCCTTCGCGTTCGCGTTGAGGCCATCGCGTTCGCAATGGTCAGTCCAGCTAAGCCTTCGCGTTCGCATGGCTTGTCTCGCGTTCACGAAGGTCATTTTTCTGGGATTGGCTTTTTGGCCTTCACGATTGCAGATGTCCTATCGCGATTCCGAACAAGGGACCACTGGGCAAAAAACATTTTTAAGACGGGACTTAGACCCAATTTTCCCATTTCTCACTTGTGTGGTCCGACTTTGAAGCTTCTTGGAGAGGAGTTTTCATCAAGCATTGTAAGGTGAGTAATTTCTACCTAATATAAGTTAAATACATAGATTTTGGATATATTCTTAACACATAAATTGTAGAAATTATGGATTTAGTTGAAAAAACTAGGTTTCGATAAAAATGGGATTTAACCACGAAAATTATAATGAAATTGGGTAGAAATTATATATTTGAGTTAGTGAGGTTATGGGAAACATTTATCTTCAAAAATTTTCAGAATCTGGGCACGTGGGCCTGGGGGTGAATTTTTAGAATCTTCTAATTTGGGTTGGGTAAATTCTCTAATAGCTAAATTATGAACTTGTGAGTTTATATTGATCTATTTATGTAATGTTTGGCTAGTTTCGGATTGTTTGACACCAAATTAGGGCTTTAGAGAGAATATGTGGATCGGAAGTGAGCTTGAGAACGAGTAAGTCTCTTGCCTAACCTTGCAAGAGGGAACTCATCCCCTTAGGTGTACTTATGTTGTGTATTACTTGTGTGGGGAGCTACGTACGCACGAGGTGGCGAGAGTCCGTGCGTAACTATATTCCATGATATGTCCGGGTAGTCTTAAATCCACATCATGCTTTGATTGTTCTGTTGTGTTTATCATGCGTATTAACTGCCTTGAATAGAGCTGAGAAAAGGGATCTAAAGTTGCTATTTTTTGACTTAGATTTCTTTTTTTTGGAAGAATTGAAGAATACTTAATAACTCTGAGAAACCCATGTCTTCTCATGTCGCAAGTACTTCCACGAGCGAGGTAAACTTCTCTACTCTTATGGGATCGGACCGTTCACCTCGGCAGTACGATAACACTAATCTTATGGGAGCGGGCCGTTTTCCTCGGCAATATAATAGATGCATCTATGGTTCGTGCCGTTCTCCTCGGTAGTGTACATATTATTCTAGATCGGACAGTACGACCTCGGCGTAAATCCCGTGTGATAATGCTCGAAGCCCGAATACACTTGATATTATTTTTATGACTTGAGAGGTAATAATTTATTTAATGGCCTGAAATTGTTGAAGTTAGCATGTGTCAGTTGGAGATTTTTAAATTGAATATCAGTTAAAAAAATCACTTATTCGTTGTTATATATTATGTTATTATTATTATTCATGTATTCCATGCCTATTTAGAGTTTCTGCATTTTAATTGTTGGCCCGTAGTAAGTATCGATGTCGACTCCTCGTCATTACTTCTTTGAGGTTAGACTGGATACTTACTGGGTACATGTTGTTTATGTACTCACGCTACACTTCTGCACTAATCGTGCAGGATCTGAGGCAGGTGTAGCTGGCATTCATTCAGGCGCTTTCTTTTGTATTCACTTTCTGTCTATCTTATCTCAGATAGTAGCATAGGTGTTTTGTATATTCAACTAGTTGCTCATATACTTATGACACCGAGTCTGGGAAAAAACATGCTAGTAGATGCTTTATGGTTTTGAGTAATTATTTCACTGTATTTGCTCTTTCACTAGTTTATGCATTACTTTACTTAATTTTCCACTTCTCATTTACTTAATAAATAAAAATCAACTACTTTGAAAGTATTAAGAGGAATAAATATGTGGTTAGTTCACTATTGGCCTGCCTAACGGCGATGTTGGTAGCCATCACGGCCTATAGGGAAAATTGGGTCATGACAGATTGTGTCGATGGCAACATATGGATTGAGGTGACATGAGATCACCCATGGATATATGTATGATGAGTTATTCAGTGATTTTTGGCAACATAGGATTGATTCTTGGGCATATATTTGGGTTGAGTATCGGGTGGTCCGAGAGCGATTCGGTGTTTATTATCGGAAGTTTGCATTTTGAAGGTTTTTGAATTGGCTAAGTTTGACTTGGAGTGCACTTTGGTGTTATCGGACTCCAGGTGGTGCTCCGGGACTTGGGATAGGTCATTTACTTTATTGGAACTTGTGTGTGATGTTTGGTCGTAATCCAAAATAGATAAGTGTGATTCATACGCGATTGGTGAAGTTTGAAGGTTTGAAAGTTAAAATAAGGATTTAATCGTTGATTCTTGGTTTTGATGGTATTCGTGGCATTTTGATCCTTTGGATAAGTTTGGATAAGGTATGGTGACCTGTAGGTATGATTGGACGGGGTCGCGAGGACCTTGGCTGTGTTTCGGGATAGTTTCAGATCATTTCCCCTTTGATTTGCAGTTGCTGGTGTCTCTGGTATGCATCGCGATAGCAAAGCAGGTCTCATGATCGCGAAGTGTTGTGTGGATCTGGAGAAGAATTGTTCTTCGTGCTCGTGTAAGGGAATTGTGATCGCGATTGGTGGTCAGGTTGAGCTCTGTGTTTGCATAGTGAGGGTCGCGAATGCGATGTTTTAGCGTGGCTATTCTGGGTTGGAAGATTTCTCATCACTATCGCGTGTGTTCATTAATGATCACGAAAGAAATTTTTGAGACTATAAGGATTAGCCTTCACGTTCGCGTAGGCTTGGCTGGATATTTTTGCGATCGCGAATGGTCCTTCCCGTTTGCGTAGAAGAGGATTGTGGCTCCGGCAGTGTTTACCTTCATAATCATGATGGTACTTTTGCGATTGCGAAGAGGAACAAATGGGCAATTTCCCTCATTTGGAGCCAATTTTGGGGCAATTTTGGAGGGTCATTTTCATCATCTATCACAAGGTAAGTGAGCCCTACTCATTTGTGAGCTAAATACATGGGTTAAAGATGGAAATTTGTAGAACTTGTGGGATTTTGAAAGAAAACCTAGAAATGGTATTTTTGAGTTTGGACCATGAAATCGAGCATAGAATTTGGAATAAATTATATATTTGAGTTCGTGGTGCTATGGGTAATATTTATCTTCTAGAATTTTTGGAATCTGAGCGCATGGGCCTAGGGATTGATTGTTGTTGACTTTCTTAATAGGGTTGAGAATTTAATATAATAGTTAGATTGTGACTTCTTGATCATACATTGATTGGTTTGCACGTTCCTTTGGTTAGTTTTGGATCGGTCGGCTTTTGTTTGAGGTGTTAGAGAGGCGTTCGAACCGATTATCGAAATTTGGAGCAAGGTAAGCCTCATGTCTAACCTTCTAAGAGGGAATTTACCCTCGTAGGTGCTATATCTGTTATGTGCTATGTGTTATGGGATCTATGCACATATGAGGTGACGAGCATCCATGCGTATGCTAGATTCTTGATTACGTTTGGGTAGACATAGACTCACACCATGCTTTAACTGTACTACTTGAGTTATTCCTACTTGTTTAAATGCTTTAATGTATGTGTTAGCTTGAAACTAGACTTGCATATTGTATCGAGCTTTACTATTCCACAAACTTGGCGCGCTACCTGATTTACCACGGAAATTATACTTTCTCTTGTGGATTACTCCCACGTTGTACTTATTTGTCTGAAAGTTTCTTGATTTCATAACATTCACATATATTCGCGAGTTGGGATGATGACCCATCAAAAGTTTCACTATTCGTATGGGATCGAGATGAACGCCTCAGCACTACTCTTATGGATTGGGTCGTACGACCTCGGCAGTGTTATGAAATATATCTTTGGATTGGGCCGTACGACCTCAGCAATGTTATCAGATGCATCGATGGATTGGGCTGTACAACCTCAGCGGTATTACAGGAGTAGGTCGTACGACCACGATGGGATATTGTACAATCACTCTTATGGAATCTAGTCTTTCGCCTCGGCAGAATCGTGCGAAATATTTCAATAGGGAGTCATTGCATATATGAGTATCCTAATTGATTTTTGATGTTTACACCTAACATTGGTCATATATATTCCATTCGAGGTAGCATTCGGTATTCTGTTGAGGATCTTGCTATACATATATTTCTGTTATTGTTGCTTTTATTTTGTTATGCTTTATACCGATCAACGTTTATTGTACTTTGAATACTACACCACTAGTAAGTGCCGAAGCCGACCCCTTGCTATTACATCTTTGGATAGACCAGAAACTTACTAGGTACGCTTTGATTTATATACTCATACTACATTTTTGCAATAGTTGTGCAGGTACTGAGGCAGGTACATTTGGTAGTCATACCAGCACGTAGGCGCAGCTGCTGAGGAGACTTTGTGGTAAGATGTTTTCTATGTTACAATCCGCAACACTTGGAGTTCCTAGACTATTCATTTATTATACTATATTATTTTCTATTTCGGACAGTTGTTGTTGTAGTATTGTATATTCTAGAAGATGCTCATGCACTTGTGACACCAAGTTTTGGGAATTTAGACCATTGTTCATGGTTATATTTCTGTTATGATATTGGGATTTATATTTTGATCATGTTCAAACTTTGATGATAATTTTAGTATTTTTCTATGAAAAAGGAACAATTTCGCTTGCTTATTTAATTATTTGTTTCAAAATGTGTTATGAACTCTATCGGCATTTTGATTTAGTGTTGGCTAGCCTAATGGAAGCTTCGGGCGCCATCACGGCCTATGGCAAGAATTGGGTCGTGACAGTAGTCATAGAGTCGATGAACATGGATAATAATTTCACATAATCCAAATACGCCATATCATAAGTCCTACCGTATATGGTTATAACCTTGCTACGCATTTACGCTCTTCACTTTGCATATACATGGCTCATAAATCAAGCAAAAAGTAGAAAATAGATCACATATGTGGAGAATTCTGTCTTACAAAGATAGCCAAGAGACTTACCTCCTCTGGATATCTTCAATCAACAAGAATCACCTATCTGTCCAATTCTAACTCCACACAGCTCGACTCTAGTATACATCACTCAATAAAGTTAAATAATGTTATAGAAATCAACCACCAAGAATAAAGCTTCAATCTTTAATCAAATACCAAAAAGTCAACTCCAGGCCCGCATAGACAAAACTCGAGTCTTGGGGTAGATCCTGACTACAAATAACCCTACAAGTCCAAATATATGATTAGATTCCAATACCGAGTCTGAATCAGTACTCAAATCTTTAAATTACTCTCTCTTAGGTTGTAGACAAAAACCACAAATTTTCCTTTAAAGTTCCATGTTGTAAGTGTATAAATCCGTGAGGAATCAAGATATATAATAAAATCCAAGTAGAAATTACTTACCCTCAAAGTAGTAGTAAAAATCTCTTCCAAAATCCCCTCTTCCCGAGCTTCAAAACTAAAAATGGGTAGAAAATGGGCCAAACATTAAAATATAATCTTGTCAAGCATCCTCGAATATGCACATACTTAGCAGCAGGTCCGAGACTCACATATACGATCCAGCTTCACATCTTCGAAACACCGCCTAGCACTGCCATCGCATTTGCGATCCACAACCTTGCATCTTCGAGCTCTTAGCCCAAGCTCCACTTTGCATCGGCAACATCACATCTACTTCTGCAAATGCACTGATGCGATCCTCTCCATTCCATCTGCGAACCCACGCGTCACCAACCGTTTGCATGCGCACATTCCCTCCTTGCATCTACAGCCACTGTACCTGGGCAAAACATCACAAGTGTGACAAATCTCTAGGACAGGCCATCTTCACAGGTGCGAACCTACCCATCGCAGGTGCGATTCGTACTTGTGCACCTTCCTCCACAGGTGCGATATACCAGATATCAGAAAAAATTTCAGCAACACCAACACGGTCCAAATTGGTCTGAAACCACTCTGAAACTTACCCGACTGAGCCCCTCGTGCCCCCTTCCAACCATACCAGCAAGTCAATATACCTAATTTGAACTTATCCAAAGGCTTGAAACACCATAAATAACATCAAAACCGAGAATCGAAGATAAAAAATCCATTTCTTTACTTCAGATGTTCCAAACCATCCTAAAAAACAACTATCCTTGCAAGTCATAAAACATCAAACAAACAAATGGGAAGCATAAAAATAGGGGAACGAGGCTCAAATACTCAAAATGACTTACAGTGGTTACAATATCAAACCAAGCAATGTGGGATACATAAATATGATTGACAGGAATGAGTAAGCATAATATATTACGTGAGAGATAAGAATGACCACAATACCACAGGCACATCAATATTTCAAGAGCCATATGTAATGACCCGGATGGTCATTTTGTGTATTTGAGTCATATTTCCCCTTTTGATGATTCTTGTATGCTTGTTTGTTGTATTATGACTTGAGGGGATGATTGGTTTGGTTATGAGAAAGTTTTGGAGTGAATTGGTATACTTAGTTGTAAAAGTTGACCAAGGTTTTACTATTATGTAAAAGACCTAGGATTCATGATTGATGGTTACAACAAGTTCGTATAGTGATTTTGGACTTAGTCGTTTGTTCGGATTTGGATTTGGATGATCCCATGATATTTTGTCTCTATTTGTCGAAAGTTGGCAATATGAAGGTTTCGGATTCCCCCTGATGTTGAGAAGATAAGGAGGTTCATTGAGGGTTAAAATTATGTATCAAGATTGCTACGACTAGGGAGGCGGAGATTGCTACTATATTTCTTTAGGTTGTGGAAATAGCATGCAGGATTGAGCACATTCGGAGTCAGAGCATGGAGAGCATATTGATAAGGGGCAAGAAGCCCCGATATTCTGGCAGTTTCACCGGTTTGTCCGGAGGTAGGGATCATTCTAGGAGAGGCCATCCTAGAAGGCTAGTTCCTTCAACTTATCAGCCCATTTTTGGTGCTCCAGGTCAGTCTTCATTTAGTGCATTACCAGCACAGAGTTCCTACCTAACTCCTTTAGCCCAGGTTCTTCCAGTGGGTGTTGCAACCTATTTTGCACAAAGTCAAAACAATGTAAAACTTATAGTACTCTACAAGTTTAACTATTATTTAAAGCCGCCACCTAGTATTTAAAGTATACTAGGACACATATGCAACACTATATAATATACACTGTAATTATGGTCTATGAAACTATTGAGATTCTAGGTAAATGTTCAAATCATCTTGAGGTGAAGGTGTTAGGCATCCCTCAATATCCAAAAATTGTGGTTCCGATGGACTCAATCAAATAAGAGAGGGAAGGTTCAAAAGAATAATTATTTTAATATTTACTCGAATTATGAAACTGGTTTGGGAAAAAAATTGACTAAGCATGACTGACACATGGTAGAAATATAAGTATCAACATATAATAAAATATGTATGAAGAATATGGAAGAGGTACATGAATAATTATGTTTTCTGATAATTTAATAAATATACAAAATATGTAACGACAAATAAAGTATTAATAAATTGATTGGATGAATGTAATAAAAGAATACAGTTGATAAGATTTGATTTATGTTCAAGGCTAACTACCTTAAATGAAAGGCTATAAAGAAAACCCAATCCGAAATAGTTGGTCAAGAATGGAAAGAGTTATCTCCAAAGAATCATCTTCAAATAATCTTAGTGTATAATGAATGATGTAAAAGAATTGATTCGATGAGTAAAGAATGACATCTATTCATAGTAAGGCATAAAGCTCAAAATAAAATATGTTATTAATTATGCACAAGAAAGTAGACAAAATATGAGAGAGAGGTGGAGAGATTGGAAGAAGGTATGCATTTTAATTAATGAAGTATAAGGTTATGTTTTGACAAACGAAAATCTTTAGATGGAGGTTTGCATTAAAGACTAAACCCATGAGAGTCGATTCGGGATTAACAACTTTGGGATATAATATGTGAAAGAATGCTTGTTTTGGAATGATCTTGAAAAGAATGGTAAATGAAGACTTTAACAAATGCATGGCTAACAAAGAATCGGTCAAGGAATATAGACAAGCACAATGATTGTATTCACATGAATATATTGGAAGTACAATGTGTAGAATATTCCGGACCTTGAGAAAATCACACAAGAAGACAATTAATTTTGCACAATTATATGTAAACTAATCATATCAAATATCATTCATTGAAAAAGGATTAATTATCATGAATTTGTATCAAATATGTATTTACTTAAAGTGAAATGATTGTAGAAATGTATTTACAAATAGAGTGACCTAAAAGTGTAATTAAACATAATAGCACACATGTAAGAAAGATATAAATCATCTTATTAGAAAAATAATGTCATGCTTATGCAATGAACAACTAGTTTAATTAATTAGGTTCATATCGACCCTAGTCAATTAATCAAGTTACAAAAACATATCTAATAACCTAATTATAGATATAAGCTATGCGTTTATTGACATACATGATGAATGTTATTATTTATCTAGATGTATTTTGTCCTAAGTGTTATCGAATATAAACAAAAATCAAACAAGCATAAATAGATAATTAGATATGATATCTATCTATGATTTTACTACACTTGTGTTTTTGAGTACATCTGAGAACGAGAAGTACGAAGCGGAAAAATTTAACAATATTTGTCTTTGACATCATCTTTGAAATATAAATCCTAGATAGGGTACCTTACAAAAGAAACAACGAAATATTAGTAAATAACATAACTATAATATATACAGAATGAAAGTATTTTTTTTGAAATTGTTTTGAAAATTGTTTGAAATGTTATAGGAAAATGTTTTTATTTTTTGAAAGATTATTTGAAAATTTCTTTGGAAGATTGTTTTTTGAAAATGGATTAGAAAATATTTCTTTTGAAAAATAGATTTTGAAAAATAATTTGAAATACATTATAGGAGGCTCAGATATGTATTTTTTGATATCTGTCTAGACATGAGAATGAAATATTTTCCAAAAGAAATATTTCTAAACCATTTTCTAAAAACAATTTTCCAAAAAAATTTTTAGATAATCTTTCAAAAAATAAAAACATTTTCCTAGAACATTTCAAACAATTTCAAAAAAATTTATTTTCAAAAAATAATTTCTAGACATGAGAACGGGGACCGCCTTGGTTGCGACTACGCCGGCCGAGGGTGTCGCTCTCCAAAGGTTTTATTGGTTCATCGCGTCCTCGTCTTTTATTTTTCAATGTTTATCATCATCACCTCGTTATTTCGGGCCCAATACGAGGGTCATTCGGGGTGTTGTGGCCTCAAAAACTTTATTCTCATCAGTCTAATTTAACAACGTAGTATCTCATTCAAATTAGTCAAGGTCCACTATGAAGGATCATCGAAAACAAACAGTGAGGCAAGAATAACACTGCAAAATTCTCGAACATAAACCGTCAAAACACAGTAGGTAACAGTCCAAAGGAGGTATCATTGTCACATATTAAGATAGCATTTTCAGCAGCACAACAAATAGGAGGCCTCAAAGGTCAATCACCAGAACACAGACAAGATCGCTGTCAAACTTCCTGGCCAGACTGGATGAGACCCAACAGAACAGCAGGCAAACAGAAACGGACAAGAGCTCTCCAGAAAAACATTTTCCGACCGAAACCAATAGTGAACAAGTTACAACAAATAGTACAAGAGTAGCACAAGAGGTCGATGCAAAATCAGAGATCGATCAAACCAAGACTTGATCCGGTCAAATCTGGTTAAAAAAAAGGGTCGCCGGTGTTTATAGAGATTGTCAGAAAGCTCACAAATCCAGTTCGAAAACAACGAAACTTTCTCCAACATTTAGATCCATCAGCCTACGGAAAAGATAAGAGAGAATGAGTAGGAGAAGACAAAGAAAAAGTCCGGTGTCAGTCTGAGTTTTCCAGAGAGGGCCATGATTTTCGGCGCCTTAGGTGCGAGGTGAGGGGGAAGTAGACAAAGAGGAGTTAAGGGTAGTCTGCCAGGCAAGCTCACCGGAATGGTGGCGGCAATTGAGATGTGGCAGCCTCAACATGAGAGAGAGACGAGAGAAAACCCTAGGAGGTGCGGCTGATGGAAAATCACGAGGGGACTATTATTAGGGTTTCTAGGATGTTAAACCAAATCAGATGGGGTGTATTTTTATACTGTATTGTAGGTAAAAACATAAAATGTGGGGTGTGGGGTGGGAACTTAGGGACCAAGATTTGAAATATATAAAAAAAGATAAAATATAAAAGAAAATATATGGTCGAAAATGAAAGAAGGTTAAGTCACACCGATGCCTTGTCACGTCAATGTCATCTCGCGTCATTGTCTAGTCACATAAAATGTCTTGTCACATCGGATGTTGATGGGACATTGAATTTGACCGGACTTGATCCGTATTTTAAAATTAATTCTATTGGCTTCCATATAATTAATATATTGTGATATGACTAAAAATAATTACTTAATTAGAAAATCTTGTAGTATTTATTTAAAAATATAACTACTACAAATGTGTTATAGTAATTATTATATTATTTTGATGAGACAATAAATTGATATATTATCCTAATGTTTGAAAATAGGACAATTATCAATAAAACGTTTGAATTTTATAAAAAAAAAAAGCACAAAATAGTAATATTTAACCAATTGCAATAAAATGATAAAAATTTCTATATTTTATAAAAATAGGAATAGTTACCAATAAATTTCATTGCAGTTAAAAACGTGTAAAACATTAAATTTAATCATTTTTTGACAAGGAAGTCTGTAAAAGTTACTTTTAAATACGGAGGGTCAAAATTGATTGTCAACAGCTGCCCCTCTTTGACCGTAGACAATGTAAGAGTCTTCGGGCAAAGAAATTGACATCATACTCAATTTTGTTTCGACATGACAGAGCGGGAATAAGGATGTTTTGAAGGTTGTGACTGAACTCTGGTATTTGAGTTGCCTGCATATCTCGAGTTGCACGAGAATCAGGTCGTGTGCAGTTCTGGAATGCAACTTAGTGCTACTTATGAATTGTAACCTCATGAAGTGGAAGGCAAATATTCGAGGACGAAATGGTTCGTGTGATCTCGACATTGCTTCCAAGATTGCCCCAGTGTAGGACTGTGGTAACACTAGGATGTGGATGTTAGATAGTGGATGGATTGATTGGTGGATTTTGATGTGGATGTGTCCAGGCTCTATGTTGAGATTTCCTACATATCTCGGATGTAACGAGAATCAGGCTGATTGTAGTTTGAGAAACGATGGATGATTTGATTTTTATTTTTTATTTGAAAAAATTACCCCAGCGTCAAGCTGTGATGATACTGGTGTTATTCTGACTATGGGGTTCGGATTACCTACACACCCCATGTCAAAGGGATGTGAGAACGATACTTGGGACATGCCGTTGATTACTATTGGGAAGCAACGTCCGGCATCAAAATCTGCCTCAATTTATTTGTTAGAAGATACTTCCATGTTGTGTCGCATCTCGGATCAGTAGAGTTGATGAGGTGTGGACTATGCTTTTATTTGATTTGAGAAAGATGGATTGTAATGGCTTGTATGATGATTGGTGATGCGATGTGATAATGATGCGATCTATTTTCCTTTTTGAATGAAATAGAGTCCCAGGTTGGAACTCAAATTCGAAAGAGATCCGGGCTAGATATCGGTCCAAAATGATCGGAGCATTTTTATTTGAAGCAAACCCGGCTGTGTACCGGTCTAAAGTAGTCGGAGCACTTGAATGTAAAAAGGAAATCCAGGACGTGTACTGGTCCGAAGCAATATCGGAGCATTTGATTGTAAAAAAGAAATATGGGTCGTGTACCGATCAGAAGCGATATCGAAGCATTTGAAATCTAAAATACCTATATTAGAAGGTAGGCGCCTGTAAAATTGAAGAAATGAAATGCCCATTGTTCAACTGGGCGCCTAGAAAGTTTTGGCTTTGAAATGAAACGCCCATTGTTCGGGAGGGCGCCTGGAAAAGCAAGAAGTTATTTTACCTATGTAAAAATATTGATAAAAAGGGTTTTGCTAATAATGACTCAGGCAATATATGCAAAATGATAGAACTTGAAATTATATGGCTGGGTCTGACTTAGACTGCCTATGTATCCCAATGGAATCAGGCTAAAACGTAGTTCGATTGCAAAAGATGACTGAATCTAATGTAGATTTCCTACGTATTCCTACTAATGGAAATCAAGTCGCGGCGTAGTTCTGAATATATAGAAATGATTTTTGATTTTCTATTACAAGAGTGGGAGCAAACCCTATGAGGGTTTGCTACGTATCTCCCCGTGGGAAGTCAGGTCAGGCATAGTTCTGTTACTACAAAACCTAACTCCACTCTTAATAAGACTTGACTCTTTTTGTTTTCTGTATTTTCCGCTGTTTTTTTGTAGCTTTTTTAGAGAATGTTTGAAATTTTGAGAAGTATAGAAAGACTGTGATTTATTGATCGATCATCATTTTTTTTCCTTGACTTTGATTGGTACCAACAATTAGCTTTATGTATAAGAATTTTCACCATATACTTTCCGACAAGCAATTATCAGCTTACGGGTAATTCCTATAGCTTCGAGTAGTGCCTCATGTATACCTAAGTATCGACAAGATTTGTTCGTCTTGCTTCAATCAAAGGTTTTGAGTTCTGCCTAAATCATGCTTCAAGTTCCCTCACCACAAAGGAAGTCCTAATTTTCACACATATTTGCTGTATTTTGTAATTTGATTTTTAGGACATTTTTAAGAAGTGCACTCACACTCAAAAAGATATTCAGTGCATGCAGTGGAGAGACCATATGCTTGACCTTTTATGTGAGTATCCACTAACGTGAGAATACATGGAAGAAGATCATGTAGGGCTTGGTTATCTGCTTTTAATATAGGCTTGGGGACGGATAGGATATTCATTTGGGATGGAGTATGAATTATCTCTCCATGAGCAATGCACTGTATCTGTGTCTTCGGTACTCAAACCATACTTTGACGCTTGATCTTGTTTGGCTCGATATCCCTTTCTTTTTCTTGACATCTTTTTGAACTTTTGGAGGTTCTTCTTCCGTTTTTGGAGGTTTTTCCTTTCTTTTTCTTTTGAGGTTTCTTCTATTTTGCAAGAGTTTTCCCTTCTTTCATTGGAGTTTCTCCTCTTTGAATTTGTGAAGTTTTCTCCTCTCTTTTTTTCCTTCGAATTTACGGAAGTTTTCTCCTTCTTGTTGGATCCTCCTTTTGAACTTGCGGAGTTTCCTTCTTCTTTTCTTGAAGTCATGTCTTTAATTGTCTTGGAGCTTGCATCTTTTGCCTTGTCATGCTTGTCGCCTTCACTTTGGTTTTCGTCCGAAGTTACACGTTTTCAGTGCACGCAAAGAGGTGGGGCCAAGAGAGGGGTAGTGCTTTTATGCACAAAGTCGGGTATAGGCTAAGATATGGTGTCCAAGAAAAAGGCTTAACGATCAAAGGGGGAATGCTAGGTATTAATGTCATTTGGTGGGTTAGAAAGGCTCAAACGGGTTAAAGAAGGCCTACGATCCTTTCCCAAACCGAGCGTTACTTAGGATTCTGCCTCAACAGACATTCAGGCTGAGTTCTATATCAACAATGCAATGCAATAAATTTTTGTCTAAAGCTCGCCATACAATGCACATGAAACGATGAGGCCGGCTTTGTTCTTACCCTAACTGTTAGCATGAGATTTTTTAAGTGTCACTAAGGTATAATTGAGAGGTACTACAAGAATCTATGTTTTATTTGACACTGATCCTCTTCATCATACCACTTGAACATTTCTTTTTTCCAATGCACACTCCTAACAATGCTAGTACCAACTTTTTTTGACAAATATATTTTTTTGAATTTTTGACTTAATCAACTATATATATATTTTTAATTTTGAAAATATATTTTTTTTTTTGAATTTTTGTACTTAATCATCATCTTTTTTTGGTTTTTGAAAAATGAGGCCGAACCTGAAGGTTGCCTACGTATCTCGTTGAAATGAGAATCGGGTCAAACGTAGTTCAGGAAGATTAGAAAGAAAATATTTTTTAGATTTTCATTTCATTTCTTTTTTGATTTTTTTAATTAATCAGAAAAATTTTCTTGGGATTTTTGACAAAGAGAATTGAATGTAAAACAATCTTTGTAGTTACCGTTCCGAATCGATATCGCAACATTGAATAAAAGACGGGCTTGGGTACCGTTTCGAAGCGATATCAGAGCATTGAATGTTAGACGGGCTTTGTTACCATTTTGAAGAGATATTATAGCATTCATTAGAGGGGCTTTGTTACCGTTCCGAAGCGACATCAGATCATCGAATGTTAGATGGGCTTTGTTACGTTCCGAAGCGATATCGGAGCATTGAATGTTAGACGGGCTTTGTTACTGCTACGAAGGGATATCGGAGCATTGACAGTAATGAAAATTCGAATCTCCACGCGATGGGAGTATTCAACGGGCTGTAGTATTGTTCCGATGCGCTATCGAAGCATAGACAGGAAAGTAAAATTCGAATCTCCACGTGGTGGGATGATTCAACTGGCTGTAGTACTGTTCCGATGTGATATCAGAACATAGACAGAAAAGTAAAATCCCTACAGGATGGGAGTGAAAAGAAAAAAAATCTTTGCACGATGGGACTGGCTGAAAATATAAAATCTCCATGCGATGGAAGAGATAGGAATTGAAAATCTCCGCACAGTGGGAGTATTTTTTTTTTTTTTTTGAAAATGATATCAAACCTGAGCAGAGTCCTTGATTGATTTTGATTTTTTTGAAAAATGTGATAGAATCCAAAGGTTGCCTACGTATCTTTTTGACACAAGAATCAAGTCAAGCATAGTTCGGGAATATTAGAGATAGAGGGAGGATATTTTGAATTTCTGAATTTACTCAAGTAAGGAGGATAATATTTTTTGGATTTTAATTTTGATGTCTCACAGAGAGTCTTCTAGAGAAGCAATAGAGGAAGATGTATATATGTTTAATTTCTTTTTTTTTTTTTTTGGAAATGATCATTTCGCAAAGATCTTCGGTCAACCAATGATCTTTTTGCCAGTCTTGACCAATTCGTCCAGCTAAGGACAAGAAAAGCCGGATCTATTACAGGTTGGCTATGTATCTTGACACAAGGTCAAAAATCAAGTACGCATAGTTCATGAAGGTTGGAGAGTATAAGGTGTATGGTTTTCAACACTTCTTTTACTCTCCTATTTTTGAAGGATTGCAACTAATTGCATTAATTGCATCAAAGATATGTATAAAATGCAAGGTTTTAGACAAACTCGGAGCAATGCCTCGTTGTATCCTGACTGGGAGTAGTATCTTTGGAGTTGAAGAGTGACTCCCTCCTGAAGATGTGCCTCAGTTGCTCCTTTGAACAGTTGCTTCGACAGCCCCTAACTGTTTGCGAGACAGTTGTATTGGTTGTCTCCCAATTTGACTACAGGGAGATTTTATTGTTACCTTCCAGCAGTCCACTAGAACCTTTGGTGATTGTTCAGATTAATATATAGAAATACTATGAGAGTAGTTTCTTCATAAAATGATGAAATTAAAAAGTGATTGTACAACTAAGAATCCTATGATTGTTTGATTGATGTTCCATAATGTCCGACGTCGGACCCTATTTCCCATGTCGTCCCATGATGATGCACTTTTCGACTATCCATAGGAACCATTTGATGATCGTCCCTGGTTGATAACCGGGAATGATATGCTGATTTGAATATAGAAAAGTGATGAGAGCAGCGAAGTCATGAAAAATGGTGGATTTCGTTATAAAACCAGTATTCCACTGACTGATGCTCCACCAAGACCGAGACCAGATATTATCTCCTATGAAATGCCCAGGATGGCGTACATGCAAAAGTTAGAGGAGAAAATGTTAGATTCCCTCTTAGGTGAAGTTATAAAACTAAGAGGGTGCAGAGTTAGGCCATGCAGCCAGTGCTGTATCTGGTTCTGATTGGAAATGCGATATTGGCATTTCATGATGGTTCCAGAATTTGTGTTGTCCCTCCTGCGTCCAAAGAAAAAAGTCTTAGTTCGAGGGAGGAAAATAGATTCGTGTTGTCTTGAGGCTTCGCTTGTTCTTCTTTGTTTGTCCGAGTCATGCGAGCGTGACACTTCTTGAAAGCTGACTGACAACTTGACCCTGTAACAAAATGGGTTGACTTGTATCGATTCTTTGAATTTGGGAAGTGGAAGTGAACACCATGACTCCACAGCTAGATGTTTGAAGAAAGGACTTACATCCCGTGCATTGGGATTTAAGTCGAGTGAGGATCAGAGTAAGTTTGGCATGGAATTCTGATGTTTGGATTTTTTGGTGAAGTTTGGTTAACGCTCTCGGAGATTTCTAGGTTGAGAGCATCATCGCACTGTTCAAAAAGAACTGCCCCAATTTTCAGTACTGAGAAAATAATTTGAAACAGTGGGGAGACCAAACCCTTATGTAAGGTTGCCTACGTATCTTGCTAGGGCAAGAATCAGGTCAAAACGTAGTTCAGACCAAACTACTAGAACTATGAGATTTGTATGGTTATCATGAATGAGTGATTGTTCCTTGAGAAGGAATTGTGACTATCATATAGAATTCTTGGGTTGGTGAGTGAAGACCGGTAACTCCTGAATAAGAGATAGATGGTAGCATAGCGTATGGATCTGTCTCAAATAACGGAAATCGGTGAAAGTGTTAGGTATGATCGAGAAGTGTACGTCAACTCAGTGGAAGATATACCAAGTCAGATTGACGTATTTTGAAAAGGAAGGTAGAGTCCAAACAATGGTATGATTATGATGGATGGTAATGAAAACCTAAATGGACATGTGTATTTGAAAGGTCATGGTTTAACATAAGTCAACCAGAGTTTAGTCAGACAAAGAGAACCAAATATGGATAACAAATAGAATGTATATGTAACAGATAAAGAATACATAGCAATGGCAGGAAAAAAATATACCAAATATACAAAGAATATGTAGCAAGTAAGGATATGCAAGGATTGATTCAGCTAAAGCAAGCTGCAAGATTGTGTGTACAGTGACCTAGGAATTCTAAGAGTGGATTTACCTAGATTTGAGTATGATTTTAGGTGTCACGACCCAAAACTCAGCCCGTCGTGATGACACCTATCACAGAACTAGGCAAGCCGACAATCACTTTTAAATTGAAAACATGATGAAATAAGTTTAACAGTGACAAATTCCCATAAATAATCGATAAGAAAATATTGTGACTCAATATAAAATCCTCAAAATTCTGGTGTCACTGAGTACATGAACTACTAAAATATCAACACAGTCTAACTGCTAATACAACTATCTCGAAAGATAGAGCAGTGCTAAATAAACTGAAAAGAAGTAGAGTCGAGGTCTGCAGACGCCAAAGCAGCTACCTCAAAAGTCTCCAAGTAGATGAAGCTCCAAATCTAGCAACCACCGTGTCTGTACACACATGGATCTGCACACGAAGTGCAAAGTGTAGTATGAGTACAACCGAATTAATGTACTCAATAAGTAACATGACTAACCTTAGACTGAAAGCAGTGACGAGCTTAAAAAGGTAGAGTCCAAATAAAGATAATAATCACGCTGATATGACAGGAAAATGACAGTAATAACTCAGAGAAAATCTCATAATCAGTTAGTAAACAGTACAAAAATGTAGACAAGCTTTCAAGTTTTTAAAGGTTTGAGCTCAACACGGATAAAATATGCCAAGTAGGACTAATGTGAGGTATGTTAACATCTCGATATCTACATGTCAAATATCCATGTCAACTGTAATGCAACACAATGATTAAGCCATATACTCATGCCCTCAGAGTATTCAACCATACTCAGCACGCTCAATCCCTCGGCACTCCCAATCACTCAGCACTCTCAATCACTTAGCAATCTCAATTACTCAGCACTTTCAATCACTCGGCACTCGCACTCAGCAGTCATCGGTACCTATGCTCACTACTGGTATGTCGGACTTCGAAGGGGCGGATCCTGCCCAAGCGCTGATATAAGCCAATCATGGCATGCTGCAGGATCCAGCCCAATCTCATCATGAATCAATAAAGCCTGCGATGGCGTGCGGCCCGATCCCATAAATGTCACTCACAATCAAGCCCTCGGCCTCACTCAGTCATCAATCTCTCCAGTCTCTGGGGCTCAGAACACTCATGCCAATCAACCCAAAACAGTGATACATGATGTAACAACAAATGATAATAGAGACTAAGATATGATATGCAAATGATGAATGCGACTGAGTACATAACTGCAATTTTGGCAAATAACTCAACAACAAAAATAACCTCTGTAGGTCCCAACAGTACCAGCATATAGCCTACACATGATCTCTAACGTGAATCACAACTTAATTTCTCTAACGTATGGAGAATACATGAATAATAACAAGATTAGATAACTACACAGTTCCACAAAATCAACCAAGTCACAATTACTATGTTGCACGCCCACAAGCTCGTCACCGAGCATGTGCGTCACCTTAACACCAACCACAAAACACTTAGTTCAAGGATTCATACCCTCATAACTAAGTTTAGAAGTGTTACTTACTTCAAACCGCGCAAATCTCTACTCCAACAAGCCCTTGCCTCGCGAATCGGCCTCCGGACAACTCAAATCTAGCCAGAAACAACTTAATACAATCAACAAAAGCTATAGGAATCTATTCCGTATGATAAAGCTAAGTTCTTTTAAAAAAGTCAAAAAGTCAACCCTGGGCCCACGTCTCGAAATCCAACAATATTTATAAAATTCGTACGCCCATTCAATAATGAGTCCAACCACACCAAAATTACTCAATTCTGATCTCAACTCGACCTTCAAATCCTCAAATTATGGTCTATGAAATCACAAATTTTCCCCAATTTTTCGAACCCAAAACACTAATTAAATGGTAAAAATAATGATAGTCATGTATAACAACCAAATCCAAGTTAGAATCACTGACCCCAATCAACTCTTTAAAAATTCCTTCAAGAATCGCCCAAATCCGAGGTCTCTAGCTCAAAATACGAAAAATGGGTTCAAACCCTCGATTTTGAATCTTTATGACTGCTGCTGAGAGGTTCCTCTTCGCGACCACGGAAAGTCCCTCGCGATCGCAAAGAGCAAAAATGCTTCCCTCATAAAAATGAACCACGCGAACGCACTCCAAATGCCGCGAACGGTGAATAAAACCCCAAAGTTACATAATCGCAGACACACTCATGTGATCGCATAGAGCAACGCGTCTGACTTCCCAGACCTCCTCTTCCTTCATCTCGAACGCAGCACCACAAACGCATTCGCAGAGCTATAACTCTCCAAGCTTCGCGATTGCAGTCCAATCCTTGCGAATGCGTAGAACAACTTCGCACCTGCTAGACATAAAGCTTCATTATCTCGGCCCCCTTCACACGATTGCATAAGAGGATACCAGATACCTAAAACATCAGCAATAACACAAGTCCAAAATTCACTCCCTTTCCAATCCGAATCACACCCGAGGCCCTAGGACCCCATCCAAAAATACCAAAAAGTCCTAAAACACGATACGAACTTAGTTGAGGCCTCAAATCACATTAAACAACATCAAAAACACGAATCGCACCCCAATTCAAACCTCATAAAACTAATGAATTTTCAACTTCTACAATCGATGCCAAAACCTATCAAACCAACTCCGATTGACCTCAAATTTTGTACAGAAGTCATAAATGACACAACGGACCTATTCCAACTTTCGAAACCAAAATCCAAGCTCGAAAACCACAAAGTCATGTCTCGGTCAAACCTCTCAACTCTCCACACTTCAACTTTTCCAACTTTCACCAATTCAAAGCAAAATCACCTATGGACCTCCAAATTATATTCGGACACACTCCTAAGTCCAAATCACCAGACAGATCTATCGGGACCATCAAAACTCCATTCCGAAGTCATTTAAAAATAAGTCAACATCCGGTCAACTCTTCCAACTTAGGCTTCCAACCTTGGGACTAAGTGTCCCAATTCATTCTGTAACATCTTCAGAACCAAAGCAACCACCCCGGCAAGTCACATAACAAATGAGCATAAAAAGGCAATAAATGGGGGAACCGGGCTGCAATACTCAAAACAATCGGCCGGGTCATTACATTCTTCCCTTCTTAAACGAATGTTCATCCTCGAAGGGGTCTAGAGTCATACCTGGAGCCTCAAATAGGTGTGGATATCTGCTCTGCATCTCCCGATCGGCCTCCCAAGTAGCCTCCTTAACTGGCTGACCTCTCCATTATACCTTTACTGAAGCTATATTCTTTGACCTCCACTTTCTAACCTGTCGATCCAAAATGGCTACCGGCTCCATATCATAAGTCAAATATCCATCTAACTTAACCGTGCTAAAGTCCAAAACATGAGACGGATCTTCGAAATACTTTCGTAGAATGGAAACATAAAATACTGGATGAACACTCGATAGACTAGGTGGCAATACAAGCTTGTAAGCCACCTCTCCAATCCTCTCAAGCACCTCAAAAGGGCCAATATACTGAGGGCTCAACTTGCTCTTCTTCTCAAACCTCATAACACCCTTTATGGGTGAAAATTTGAGTAATATCTTCTCTCCCACAGGTAAGCAACATCACGAACCTTCCGGACGGCGTAACTCTTCTTTCTAGACTGTGTCGTGCGAAGCCAATCTTGAATCAACTTAACCTTTTCCAAAGCATCCTAAACCAAGTCAGTACCCAATAGCCTAACCTCGTCCTCCTCAAACCAACCAACTGGAGACCGACACCGCCTCCCATACGAGGCTAAATACTCGATTGGTAGTTGTTGTTGTAGACAAACTTGGCAAGCGGCAGATTGATCCCAAGAACCCCCAAAATCCATGACACAAGCGCATAACATATCCTCCAATATCTTAATGGTGCGCTCTGAATGTACGTCTGTCTGAGGGTGGAATGATGTACTCAACTCAACCCGTGTGCCTAACTCTCACTGCACTGCTCTCCAAAACTGTGATGTAAATTGCATGCCCCGATCTGAATTGATGGACACTGGCACACCATGAAGGCGAACAATCTCGTGGATATAGATCTCGACCAACCGCTCCGAAGAATAGGTAGTCCCAACTGGAATGAAATGTGCGGACCTAGTCAACTCTGAAGCAAACCGCCCGACCTCTGATGGCGATACTTCACCTACTGACAAATTAAGCACCGAGCTACAAACCCCACTATATCTTTCTTCATTCTCCTCTAGCAATAGTGCTACCTCAAATCCCGATACATCTACGCGGCACCGGGATGAATGGTATACCGCAAACTGTGGGCCTCCTCAAGAATCAACTCACGTAACCCATCCACATTGGGTACACAAATCCGTCCCTACATCTGCAACACCCCATCACCTCCAATAAAGACCTCCTTGGTATCACCGTGCTGAACCGTGTCCTTATAGACAAGCAAATGGGGGTCGTCATGCTAACGCTTTCTGATGCGATCATATAAGGAAGATAGAGAAACCACGCAAGTTAGAACCCGACTAGGCTCCAAAACATTTAACCTCACGAACTGAATGGCCAAGGCATAAACATCTAATGCAAGCGGTCTCTCATCAAGAGGAATAAATGCAAGGCTACCCATACTCACAGCCTTCGCCCACCACATTGGCCTTCCCGAGATGATACAAAATAGTAATATCATTGTCCTTTAGCAGCTTCAACCATCTCTGCTGCCTCAAATTTAGATCTTTTTGCTAGAACAAGTGTTGCAGACTCTGATGATCTGTAAATACCTCACAAGACATGTCGTAGAGATAATACCTTCAAATTTTCAATGCATGAACAATTACTGCCAACTCTAAATCATGAACGGGGTAATTCTTCTCATAAGGCTTTAACTGGCGTGAAGCATAAGCAATCACTCTACCCTTCTGCATCAAGACACACCCAATACCAATCTAAGAAGCATCACAATACAATGTATAAGAACCCGATGCTGAAGGCAAAACTAGAACTGGAGCTGTGATCAAGATAATCTTGAGCTTCTGAAAGCTCTCCTCATGAACGGGGTAATTCTTCTCATGAGGCTTCAACTGGCGTGAAGCGTAAGCAATCATTCTACCCTCCTGCATCAAGAGACACCCAATACCAATCTGAGAAGCATCACAATACACTGTATTAGAACCCGATGCTAAAGGCAAAATTAGAACTGGAGTTGTGGTCAAGGTAGTCTTGAGCTTCTGAAAGCTATCCTCGCACTCATCGGACCACCTGAATGGAGCACCCTTCTGCGTCAACCTGGTCAAAGGCACTACAATTGACAAGAAACCCTCCACGAAGCGACGATAATATCCATCCAAGCCGAGAAAACTCTAAATCTTAGTAGCCGAAGACGGTCTGGACCAACCCTGAACTGCCTTAATCTTCTTTGGATCCACCTTGATCCCCTCACTAGACACCACGTGCCCCAAGAACGTTATCGAACTAACCAAAACTCACACTTGGAGAACTTAGCATAAAGCTTCTCCTCCCTCAATGTCTGTACTACAATCCTCAAATGTTGTGCATGCTCCTCCTAGCTACGTGAGTACACCAGAATATCGTCAACAAATACTATGAGAAACAAATCAAGATATAGCTGGAATACACTGTTCATCAGATGCATGAATGTTGTTGGGGCATTGGTCAGCCCAAAAGACATCAAAAGGAACTCATAGTAACCATTGCGGGTCCTGAATGCCGTCTTCAGAATATCCGGGTCCCAAATCTTTAACTGGTGATACCTAGACCTCAAATCAATCTTAGAAAACACTCTAGCTCCCTGAAGTTTGTAAATTAAGTCATCAATGCACGGCAAAGGATACTTGTTCTTAATTATAACTTTGTTCAACTGCCTATAGTCAACGCACATCTGCATAGCACCATCCTTCTTCTTCACAAACAGAAGCGGTGCACCCCAATATAACACACTAGGCCAAATGAACCCCTTATCAAAAAGCTCCTGAAGCTGCTCTTTCACAACAATAGAATCGCCTACCGGAAGGTGAAACTAAGGACTCACGGGGCATATCCAAATAACTGGCAAATATGATGATACATATGAATAAGTGGAACCAGGGTCACATAACATGGAAGCTTCCATGTGGCATACTGAGACAATACATGTGATTGCTGCGTCTAAAGCAACACCCTCTGGCCTAGCAGGGAAAGCATAGCATCGAGCCTGACCGCCATCTGATCGGCCTCCCCCTCTAGGGAGACCTCTAGCTGCCTGAGCCCCACCCCGAGCTAGCTGAGCGGGTTGTAATGTAACTGGTGCGAAAGTTATAACCTAACCCATCTGCTGAACTGGACCTCCAAAATGACGGGCACACTGCCTCCACACATGTCCAAACCCCGCGCACTCAGACCCTGAGAACCAAAATAACTACTAGAAGAACCTAGCATAGATGAATCATGGCTAGATGATGCACTACGATGAATCGCAGGAGAAATCTAAGTGGGTCTATAAGGAAAAACCCTGCTGTGGTGGGACTACCCTCCAGAAGAAACACCGTTGAAACAACCCGAACCACGGGACCTCTTGGCCTCCCTCTCCTCACGCTCCTGACTACGGACCTGCTCTAGCCGCCTAGCAATATCAACCACCATGTCGAACCTAGAATCTAATGCAATCTCTCATAAATAACCGATAAGAAAATATCGCGACTCCATACAAAATCACCAAAATCCTAGTGTCACTAAGTACATGAGCTACTAAAATATCAACACAATCTAACTGCTAATACAACTGTGTAAAAAGATAGAACAGTGCTAAATAAACTGAAAAGAAGGAGAGTCGAGGAATGTGGATGCCAAAGCAGCTACCTCAAAAGTCTCCAAGCAGATGAAGCTCCAAATCTCGAAATTGCCGTGTCCAGATATACCTAGATCTGCACACAAAGTGCAGGGTGTAGTATGAGTACAACCGACCCAATGTACTTAATAAGTAACAGTACTAACCTTGGGTTGAAAGTAGTGACGAGCTCAAAAAGGTACAGTCCAAATCCAGATAATAACAACGTAGATATGACAGGAAAATGACAGTAATAACTTAGAGAAAATCTCATAATCAGTTTGTAGACAGTACAAAAATGTAGATAGGCTTTCAACTTTTTTAAAGGTTTGAGCTCAAGACGAATAAAATATACCAAGTAGGACTAATGTGAGGTATTTTACATCTCGATATCTACATGTCAAATATGCATGTCAACTGTAATGCAACACAGTGATTAAGCCATATACTCATGCTCTCAGAGTATTCAACCTCACTCAGCATGCTCAATTACTTGGCACTCATAATCACTCAGCACTCTGAAGCACTCAGCACTCTCAATCACTCGGGACTCGCACTCAACACTCATTGGTACCTGCGCTCACTGCTGGTATGTCAAACTCCGGAGGGGCAGATCTTGCCCAAGCGCTAATATAAGCCAATCATGGCATGCTGCAGCGTGCAGCCCGATCCCATCATGAATTAATAAAGCTTGCTGCGGCGTGCAGCCCGACCCCATAAATATCACTAACAATCAAACCCTCAGCCTCACTCAGTCATCAATCTCTCCAGTCTCTCAGGCTCACAACACTCATGCCAATCAACCCAAAACAATGATACATGATGTAACAACAAATGATAATAGAGACTGAGATATGATATGCAAATAATGAATGCGACTGAGTACATAACTCCAATTTAAGCAAATCACTCAACAACAAAAATGGCCTGTGTGGGTCCTAACAGTACCAGCATATAGCCTAAACATGATTCTAACATGAATCACAACTCAATTTCTCTAACACATGGAGAATACAAGAATAATAACAAGATTAGATAACTACACAATTCCACGGAATCAACCGAGTCATAATTACTACGGTGCACGCCCACACGCCCGTCACATGGCATGTGTGTCACCTTGACACCAACCCCATAACACTTAGTTTAGGGATTCAAACCCTCAGAACCAAGTTTGGAAGTGTTACTTACCTCAAACCGCACAAATCTCTACTCCAACAAACCCATGCCTCGCGAATCGGCCTCCGGACAACACGAATATAGCCAGAAACAACTTAATACAATAAACACAAGCTATAGGAATCAATTCCATATGAAAAAGTTAGGTTCTTTAACAAAATTCAAAAAGTCAACCACGGGCCCACATCTCAAAATCTGACAAAATTAACAAAATCCAAACTCCCACTCAATAACGAGTTCAACCACACAAAATTTACTCAGTTCTGATCTCAACTCGACCTTCAAATCCTCAAACTATGATCTACGAAGTTTCACAAATTTTCCCTAATTTTTCCAACTTAAATGGTAAAAACAATGGTAGATTCATGTATAACAACCAAATTCGAGTTAGAATTACTTACCCCAATCATCTCCTTGAAAATCCCTTCAAGAATCGCCCAAATTCGAGGTCTATAGCTCAAAATAAAAAAATGGGTTCAAATATTCTGTTTTGAATCTATATAACTACTGCCCAGAGGTTGCTCTTCGCGACCGCGGAAAGTCCCTCGCGATCGTGAAGAACAAAAATGCTGCCCTCATAAAAATGACCTACGTGAATGCACTCCACATGTTGCGAACGTGTGAGTAAAACCCCAAAGTTACGCGATCGCAGACACACTCATGTGATTGCATAGAGCAATGCGTCTGACTTCCCATGCCTCATCTTCCTTCGTCGCGAACACGGCACCACTCATGCATTCACGGAGCTGTAACTCCCCAAGATTCGCGATTACAGTCCTATCCTTGCGAACGTGTAGAAAAACTTCACACCTGCCAGACATAAAGCTTTGCGATCACGGCCCCCGCGATCGCATAAGAGGAAACCAAATACCTGAAACATCAGCAATAACACAAGTCCAAAAATTCACTCAGTTTCCTATCTGAATCACACCCGAGGCCCCTGGGACTCCATCCAAACATACCAATAATTCCTAAAATATTATAAGAACTTATTCGAGGTCTCAAATCACATCAAAAACACGAATCGCACCCCAATTCAAGCCTAATGAAACTAATGAATTTCCAACTTCTACAATCGATGCTGAAACCTATCAAACCAACTCTGATTGACCTCAAATTTTGCACATAAGTCATAAATGACACAATAGACCTATTACAACTTCTAGAACCAAAATCTAAGTCCGGTAACCATAAAGCCAACTTTCGACAAAACCTCTCAACTCTCCACACTTCAACTTTTCCAACTTTCGCCAATTCAAGCTAAAATCACCTATGGACCTCTAAATCAATATCCGAACACAATCCTAAGTTCGAAATTACCATACAAAGCTAATGAACCATCAAAAATCCATTCCAGAGTCATTTACACATAACTCAACATCCGATCAACGCTTCCTACTTAGATTTCCAACCTTGGAACTAAGTGTTCTAATTCATTTTGAAATATCTCCGGAACCAAAACAACCACCCCGACAAGTCACATAACAAAAAATGAGCATAATATAAGCAATAAATGGGAGAACGAGGCTACAATACTCAAAACTATCAGCCGAGTCGTTACATTAGCGCAACTGCGAGACACTACGTAGTTAACCTCGTATTCCAATCTCAAAAACTAAAGAGTTTTGAAAGAAGGTTTAGAGGGGTGAAAAGACAACTCTCGCCTGACTTGAGTGTGATTGTGCACAACTAAGAGTCGATAGAAAAGTGATAACAATTCAATGAGGCAATATGATAAGCATGTGACAAAGAATATACAACATGGGCATATATGAAGCATATACAGCATGGCATATGTAAAAGCATATATAACATGAGCATGACAAAGAATATATATGTAACGACCCGGCCGGTTATTTTGAAAGTATTAGCCCCGATCCCCTATTTATTGTTTCCTCTGTTTCATTATATGCTTATGTGACTTTTCGGGAGGATTTGTTTTTGTTTTGGAGTGAAATGGGACACTTAGTCCCTAAAATGGAAGCTTAAGTACTAGGAATTTGACCGTAGTTGGAATTGTGTGAACACGACTCCGGAATGGAGTTTCATCGGCTCTGTTAGCTCCGTTGGGTGATTTTCAACTTAGGAGCATGTTCGGATTATGATTTGTAGGTCCGTAGCTAAATTAGGTTTGAAATGGCGAAAGTTGGATTTTTGGGAAAGTTTGACCGATAGTGGACTTTTTGATATCAGGGTCGGATTCTAATTCCGCAAGTTAGATTAGGTCCGTAATGTCAAATGTGACTTGCGTGCAAAATTTGAGGTCAATCGGACGTGTTTTGATATGTTTCGGCATCGTATGCAGAAGTTTGAAGCTCTAACATTCATGAAGATTGAATTGGGGTGCAATTCATGTTTTTAGTGTTGTTTGATGTGATTTAAAGGCTCGACTAAGTTCATATGATATTTTTGGACTTTTTGGTATATTTGGTTGAGGTCCCGGGGGCCTCGAGCGAATTTCGGGTGGTTAACGGACCAAATTGGGAGTTGGAAGAATTGCTGAAGCACTGCTCTTCTGGTGTCATCGCACCTGCGGTGGGATTGGCCACAGGTGTGGACTCGCAGAAGCGAGCATGTGCCACAGGTGCGAGGCTGGCTTGGTCCAGCTGGGAGGCATAGGTGCAAAAGGAGAGCCGCATCTGCGCATCCGCAGAGGCGGAGATGTGACCCCAAAAGCGGAAAGGGCCAGCCTGGGGTAGGGTCGCAGAAGCAGAAGGTCCTCCGCAGAAGCGGGCCTGCAGGTATGAGCCCTATTCTGTAGAGGTGGTATTTTGGCGTGAAGTGGAATCCGCACCTGCGATGGAATTTCTGCAGGTGCAGCGTCGCAAGTGCGACTGGAAGCCCGCAGAAGCGAAATCGCTGGGCAGAAAAGGCTAAGTTCGAGGCTTTGATTTTATTATCCATTTTGGACCTAGAGAGCTCGGATTGAAGCAATATTTTGAGGGTTTCTCAGAGGAAACATTTGGGTAAGGATTCTACACTTGGTTTTTATTGATATCCACTAATCCATTGTTAATTTCATCATTTAATTAAGGTTTTGGGTGAGAAATTTAGGGGGAAAGTTGGAAGGTTATTAAACCAAATTTTGGGGTTTTGATTGAGATTTTGGTATCATATTTGAGTGATTTTGGTATGGGTGAACTCATGATTGACTGGATATTTATATTTTGTGACTTTTACCCAATATCGAGACATAGGCCCGGATCGACTTTTTGGGACGAATTTCTAATTTCTTGCTAAAGTCTTGATTTCATTAATTATATTAGCTTCTTATAGCTATATTTATGGTATGTCTTAAATGAGTCATCCCAGCATGTGTAGTTATCCTGTTTAGTCTAATATCGTATGTCTACGTGTCTTAAATGCTTATTTGTAATCTATGCAGCATGCATAGTTGAATTCCTGTTTTTCCTTGATTTGTATTTAGCTTTAACTATAGGATTTCTTGCTGTTAATTGTTGTTTCCATCGGTTTTGAGCTGTGTGTTTACTCTTGGGACTACGAGGCAGTACCTCGGGAAATCCCCATTGCAGATTTACTTTTGCGACTACGAGGCGGTACCTCGGGAGATCCACGTTGCATATTTACTTTTGGGACTACGAGGAAATACCTTGGGAGCGCCCCTGTTGTTTACCCCTATTTGCCGTGTAGTTTTCTCTTCCATATTTCTCATGGTTAAATTCTCAGTCTTTCATTATATTACTATATCTTCTGCCTTAATTATTATATTTCGGTGGGGCCTTGACCTGACCTCGTCACTACGCTACCGAGCTTAGGCTTAGCATTTAATAGGTACCATTATGGTGTACTCATGCTACTCTTCTGCACATGTTTTGTGTGCAGACCCAGGTACCTCCTACCAGCCCCGCTTTTAGTACAAAGTCGAGTTGCTGCTACGGAGACTTCAAGGTATATCTGCCCGCGTTCGGAGACCTCGGATTCCCCCTCTATCCTTTTATGTTGTTCTCCTTTATTTTCCTAGATACTGATGAATAGAGACAGTTAGAAAAATTACTTAAAGCTTGTGACTTGTGACTACCGAGTCTTTGGGAGATGTTTATACTCAGAGTTGTTGGTTTTACTTTTATATGCCGAGCGGCAATTTTCCAACTTTATCTATATACATACTAATGTTGTTAAGGTTTAGCTGTTATTTCTGTTATTATTTCAGTTATTCCGCAACTGTTAGACTTACCTAGTCTTAGAGACTAGGTGTCGTCACGGCATCTTACGGAGACAGATTTGGGTCGTGACAAGTTGGTATCAGAGTACTAGGTTCATAGGTGTTATGAGTCACAAGCAGGTTTAGTAGAGTCTCGCGACATCTATACTTATCTTCGAGAGGCTATGGAACTGTTAGGAAAATTTCACTTCTTTGATTCCTTGTCGTGAAAAATTGTTGACTTTAGAATTCTAAACTTCTGTTTTATGTTCCCTAGCAGATGGTGAGGACACGTACAGCCGGATCAGACGACTAGGCACCCGCGCCCTCTACTAGAGCCGCGAGAGGCCGTGGTCGGGGTAGAGGCCGAGGACGTCCACGTGGTGCAGCCAGAGCACCCGCACGAGCTGCTACAAAGGAGCCACAGCGCAAGCACCTAAGACGCCTGTTACCGTACCAGCTCTTCAGGAGACCCTTGCACAGTTTCTGAGCATATTCGGTACTTTAGCTCAGGGAGGGTTGATCCCACTTGCTCTTGCGACATCTTAGGACAGGGGAGGAGCATAGACTCTCGCCTCCCGTACCCCAGAGCAGCGGGTTCAGGTCGACCAAGTTCTAGAGGTCATACCAGTGCAACCGGTAATCCCAGTTTGGCCCGAGTGTAGGGCAGCAGTTTCTGAGGAGCAGCTCAGGCTCGAGAGGTACAAGAAGTACCACCCTCCTACTTTCAGTGGCTTGGCGTCAGAGGATGCCCAGGGTTTTCTTGAGGTGTGTCACCGTAACCTCCGTACTATGGGTGTAGCAGAGTCGAGTCGGGATTCTTTCACTACGTTCCAGCTTAGAGGAGCAGCCTATCAGTAGTGGCGTGCTTATGAGTTGGGTAGTCCGGTCAAGGCAGCTTCTGTCACTTGGACTCAGTTCTCTGATATGATCTTGAGGGAGTATGTCCCCAAGAGTCTCAAAGAAGCATGGCGCACAGAGTTTGAGCAGTTGTGCTAGGGAATTATGACTTTATCAAGGCTATGCTGTTCAGTTCAGTCATTTGGCTAGTGCATGCACCAGCCTTGGTTGCTACAATTCGAGAGAGGGTCCGTCGATTTATTAAGGGGTTCAATCCCAGTATCAGACTTAGCATGGCCCGAGAGTTAGAGATGGATATTGCACACCAGCAGGTTGTGGGGATTGCTAGGAGATTGGAGGGTATGTTGACTCGGGAGAGAGAGGAGAGGGAGACCAAGAGGTCTCGAGAGTCTGGCACTTATAGTGGTACTCGTGCCCCAGCGGCAGCTTGTCATGGTAGGGGCTTTGTGAGTCGCCTTGTTCATTCAGCATTTCCGGCCGCCAGTGGTATCCCGATCCCTCCTAGGCCCTAGGATCCTTATTTTGCACCGCCATTGTCTAGTGTACATCCTACACTGGGTGCTTTTAGTGGTCAATCCATCTGACTTGGCCCGAACCAGCCACAGTAGCCACGCCCTCCGAGAGCTCGTTTTGTGTGTGGTGACACTCACTATATGGTGAAGGATTGCCCCAGACTTAGGAGGGGTGCACCTCCACAGACTACTCAGGCACCGCGTGCTCCACCAGGTCCTCAAGCTATGATTACAGCACCAGCTAGCACTCCACCTGCTCAGGTAGCTCTAGGTGGAGGTCGGACTGGTAGAGATTACCCTAGAGGGGGAGGCCATGCCAGATATTATGCTCTTCTTGCTCGTACGGAGGTAGTTGCATCTGACTCTGTCGTTACAGGTATTTTTCCGGTCTATCATAGGGATGCATCAGTCTTATTTGTTCCAGGCTCCACATATTCCTATGTGTCATCTTATTTTGCTCCGTATTTGGGCGTATCCCATGATTCTTTGAGTTCTCCTATTTATGTGTCTACACCTGTGGGAGATTCTATTGTTTTTGACCGTGTGTATATGTCGTGTTTGGTTTTTCTTAGTGGTTTTGAGATCAGAGCCGATTTATTATTGCTCATATGGTAGATTTTGATAATATTTTAGGCATAGACTGATTGTCGCCCCCATTATGCTATTCTTGATTGTCACGCCAAGACCATGACACTGGCCATGCCAGGATTACCACGGTTCGGGTGGAGAGGTACCTTAGATTACACTCCCAGCAGAGTTATTTCATTCCTTAAGGCTCAACAAATGGTTTAAAAGGGGTGTGACGCGTATCTAGCTTATGTGAGAGATGTTAGTATTGATACTCCTATCGTTGAGTCAGTTCCGGTAGTGAGAGATTATCTAGATGTATTTCCAGCAGATCTTTCGAGCATGCTGCCCGACAGGGATATCGACTTCGGTATTGATTTGTCACCGGGCACTCAGCCCATCTCTATTCCTCCATATCGTATGGCTCTGCCTGAGTTGAAGGAGTTGAAGGAGCAGTTATAGGAGTTGCTTGATGAGGGCTTCGTTCGGCCTAGTGTGTCACCTTGGGGTGCTCCGGTCTTGTTTGTGAAAAAGAAGAATGGTTCTATGTGTATGTGCATTGATTATCGCCAGTTGAACGAAGTTACAGTGAAGAACATGTATCCGTTGCCTCGTTTATGACATATTTGATCAGTTACATGGTGCCAGAGTGTTTTCCAAGATTGACTGACGTTCAGGCTATCATCGGTTGAAGATTCGGGAGCCAAATATCCCGAAGACTGCTTTCAAGACTCGGTATGGTCACTACAAGTTCCTTGTGATGTCATTAGGGCTTACCAACGCCCCAGCAACATTCATGCATTTGATGCACAGTGTGTTTCGGCCTAATCTTGACTCATTCGTCATCGTGTTTAGTGACGACATTCTGGTGTACTCCTGGAGTCGGGAGGGTCATGAGCAGCACCTGAGGACTATGCTCTAGACCTTGAGAGAAAAGAAGTTGTATGCAAAATTCTCAAAGTGTGAGTTTTTGCTAGACTCGGTGGCATTTTTGGATCATGTAGTGTCGAGTGATGGGATCAAGGTGGACATGAAGAAGGTTGAGGCAGTGCAGAGTTGACCCAGACCGTCCTCAGCTACGGAGATTTGGAGTTTTCTTGGGTTAGCAGGGTACTACCGTCGATTTGTAGAGGGTTTCTCATCTATTGCAGCACCTATGACCAGGCTGACCCAGAAGGCTGCTCCATTCAGGTGGACAGAGGAGTGTGAGTTCAAAAGCTCAAGAAAGCTTTGACTACGCCCCAATATTGGTATTGCCTACAGGTTCGGGGTCTTATACTGTATATTGTGATGTGTCGCAGATTGGTCTCGCGCGGTGTTGATGCAGGACGATAGGGTGATTACCTACGCATCTAGATAGCTGAGGGTGCATGAAAAGAACTATCCGGTCCACGACCTTGAGTTAGCAGCTATTGTTCATGCCTTGAAGATTTGGCGGCACTATTTGTACGGTGTCTCTTGTGAGATCTACACCGATCACCGGAGTTTGCAGCATCTGTTAACAGAAGGATCTTAACTTGCATCAGCGGAGGTGGTTGGAGCTACTTAAGGATTATGGTATCACTACTCTGTACCATCCCGAGAAGGCCAATGTGGTGGCCGATGCCTTGAGTCGCCGGGTGGAGAGTTTAGGTAGCATAGCATATCTACTAGCAATAGAGAGGCCATTGGCGTTGGATGTTCAGGCTTTGGCCAACCAATTTGTTAGATTGGATATTTCTAAGCCGATTCGAGTTCTGGCTTGTGTGGTCTCTCAGTCTTCTCTTTATGATTGTATCAGGGCGCGTTAGTACGATGGACCCCATCTGCTTGTCCTTAAGGACACGGTTCAGCACGGTGATGCCAAGGAGGTCACTATTGGAGATGATGGTGCATTAAGGATGCAGGTCAGGCTATGTGTGCCCAATGTAGATGGTTTTACTGAGTTGATTCTCCAGGAGGCTCACAGCTCGCGGTACTCCATTCATCCAGGTGCCGCGAAGATGTATCAAAACTTGAGACAGCATTACTGTTGGAGGGGAATGAAGAAGGACATAGTAGAGTATGTAGCTCGATGCCTAAATTGCCAGCAAGTGAAGTTTGAGCATCAGCGGCCAGGTGGATTGCTTCAGAAGCTAGAGATTCCGAAGTGGAAATGGGAGCGGATCACTATGGATTTTGCTGTTGGGCTCCCACAGACTCAGAAGAAGTTCGATGCAGTTTGGGTGACTGTGGATAGGTTGACCAAGTCGGCTTATTTCATTCCAGTGATGTCTACTTATTCTTCTGAGCAGCTGGCTCAAGTTTATATCTGCGACATTGTCAAGCTTCATGGCGTGCCGATATCTATCATCTCTGACCAGGGTACAAAGTTTCCATTGCGGTTCTGGAGGGTCGTATAGCATGAGTTGGGTACTCGGGTTGAGTTGAGCTCAACATTTCACCCTCAGATGGACAAATAGTCCGAGCGCACTATCAAGATACTGGAGGATATGCTCCGAGCATGTGTGATGAAGTTCGGGGGTTCTTGGGATCAGTTCTTGCCACTCGTGGAGTTTGCCTACAACAACAGTTAACAGTCGAGCATTCAGATGCATCGTATGAGGCTCTGTATGGTAGGGGTGCCGGTCTCCAGTGGGTTGGTTCGAGCGGGGTGAGGCTAGGCTATTGGGTACAGACTTGGTTCAGGATGCATCGGAGAAGGTTAAGGTGATTCAGGATCGACTTCATACAGCCCAGTCCAAACAGAAGAGTTATGCGGATCGGAGGGTTCATGATGTTGCGTTCATTGTTGGGGAGCGGGTCTTGCTCCGGATTTCGCCCATGAAGGGTGTTATGAGATTTGCAAAGAAGGGCAAGTTGTTCCCTAGGTATATCGGGCCTTTTGAGATTCTTGAGAGAGTTGGAGAGGTGGCTTACGGACTTGCACTACTACCTAGTCTCTCTGCAGTTCATCCAATGCTCCATGTTTCCATGCTCCGAAAGTATCACCGCGATCCATCTCATGTGTTAGACTTCCGCTCAGTCTAGTTGGACAAGAATCTATCTTATGTTGCCGGTAGCCATTTAGGACAGGCAGGTTCCGAAGTTGAGAAAGAACATTGTTTCAGTGAACCTTCAGTGGAGGGGTCATCCAGCCGAGGAGGCGACTTGGGAGACCGAGCATGATATGCGCAGCCGTTATCCTCATCTGTCCACCACTTCAGGTATGTCCCTATACTCGTTCGAGGACAAACGATTGTTTTAAGAGGGGGAGGATGTAACGACCCGGCCGGTTGTTTTGAGAGTATTAGCCCCAATCTCCTATTTACTGTTTCCTCTGTTCATTTTATGCTTATGTGACTTGCCGGGAGGATTTTTTTGGTTTTGGAGTAAAATGGGACACTTAGTCCCTAAAATGGAAGCTTAAGTTCTAGGAATTTGACCGTAGTTGGAATTGTGTGAAGATGACTCCGGAATGAAGTTTCCTCGGTTCTGTTAGCTCCATTAGGTAGTATTAGACTTAGGAGCGTGTTCGGATTGTGATTTGGATGTCCATAGCTGAATTAGGCTTGAAATGGCGAAAGTTGGATTTTTGGGAAAGTTTGACCAGGAGTGGACTTTTTGATATCAGGGTCGGATTCTGATTCCGCAAGTTGGAGTAGGTCCATAATGTCAAATGTGACTTGTGTGCAAAATTTGAGGTCAATCGGACGTGTTTTGATATGTTTCGGCATCGTATGTAGAAGTTTGAAGTTCTAAGGTTCATTAAGCTTGAATTGGAGTGCAATTCACGTTTTTAGCGCTGTTTGATGTGATTTGAAGGCTCGACTAAGTTCGTATGATGTTTTAGGACTTGTTGGTATATTTGGTTGAGGTCCCGGGGACCTCGAGTGGATTTCGGGTGGTTAACGAACCAAATTGGGAGTTGGAAGAATTGCTGAATCACTGCTATTCTGGTGTCATCGCACCTGCGATGGGGTTGGCTGTAGAAGGACTCGCAGAAGCGGGCGTGTGGCTATTGGTGCGAGGCTGGCTTGGCCCAGCTGGGTGGCTCAGGTGCAAAAGGAAAGCCGCATCTGCGCATCCGCAGATGCGGAGATGTGACCGCAGAAGCAGAAAGGGCCGATTGGGGTAGGGTCGTAGAAGCGGAAGTTCCTCCGCAGAAGCGAGCCTGCAGGTGCGAGCCCTAGTCTGCAAAAGTGGAATTTTGGCTTTAATTGGAATCCGCACCTGCGATGGAATTTCCGCATGTGCGACTGGAAGCCCGCATAAGCGAAATCGCTGGGCAGAAAAGGCTAAGTTTGAGGCTTTGATTTCATTATCCATTGTTGGACCTAGAGAGCTCAGATTGAGGAGAAATTCCGAGGGTTTCTCATAGGAAACATTTGGGTAAGGATTCTACACTTTTTTTTCATTAATATCTACTAATCCATAGTTAATTTCATCATTTAATTAAGGTTTTGGGTGAGAAATTTGGGGAAAAAGTTGGAAGGTTCTTAAACGGAATTTTAGGGTTTTAATTGAGATTTTGGTATCGGATTTGAGTGATTTTAGTATGGGTGAACTCGTGGTTGAAAGGGTGTTCATATTTGTGACTTTTACCCGATTCCAAGATGTGGGCCTGTGTCGACTTTTTGGGGCGAATTTCTATTTTCCTGCTAAAGTCTTGATTTCATTAATTAGATTAGTTTCTTATAGCAATATTTTAGGTATGTAATTGCTTTTGGCTAGATTTGGGCCATTCGGAGTCGGAAAGTCGAGGAAAAGGTATTCTTATCGATTGATTGATCTTGGCTTGAGGTAAGTGGCTTGCCTAATCTTGTGTGGAGGAAATCCCCTTAGGATTTGGTACTATTGTGAAAATTTTATGATATGTGAGTGTCGTGTACTCGAGGTGATGAATGATACACGGGCTAATTTTTTGAAAGTCCAATTTTTACTGAACAACCACCTGTTATATCTTAAATGAGTCATCCCAGCATGTGTAGTAATCCTGTTTAGCCTAATATCGTATGTCTACATGTCTTAAATGCTTATTTGAAATATGTGCAGCATGCTTAGTTGAATTCCTGTTTTTCCTTGATTTGTATTTAGCCTTAACTATAGGATTTTTTTGCTGTTAATTGTTGTTTCCATCGTTTTCGAGCTGTGTGTTTACTTTTGGGATTATGAGGTGGTACCTCGGGAGATCTCTATTGCATATTTACTTTTGGGACTACAAGGCGGTGCATCGGGAGATACCAGTTGCATATTTACTTTTGGGACTACGAGGCGGTACCTCGGGAGCCCCTGTTGTTTACCCTTATTTGCTATGTAGTTTCCTCTTTAGTATTTCTCGTTATTAAATTCTCAGTCTTTCATTATATTACTATATCTTTTGCCTTAATTATTATATTCCGGTGGGACCTTGACCTAACCTCGTCACTACTGGCACTTACTGGGTACCGTTATGGTGTACTCATGCTACTCATCAGGTACCTCCTACCAGCCCCGCTATTAGTAGAGAGTTGAGCTGCTACTACGAGACTTCAAGGTATATCTGCCAGCGTCTGCAGACCTCAGAGTCCCCATCTATCCTTTTATGTTGTTCTTCTTTATTATTCCTAGATACTGATGTATAGAGATAATTAGAAAAATTCCTTAGAGCTTGTGACTTGTGACTACTGGTTCTTTGGGAGATGTTTATGCTCAGAGTTGTTGGTTTTACTTGTATATGTCGAGCGGCAGTTTTCCAGCTTTATCTATATATATACTGATGTTGTTAAGGTTTAGCCGTTATTTCTGTTATTATTTCGGTTATTCTACAACTGTTAGGCTTACCTAGTCTTAGAGACTAGGTGCCGTGACGACATCTTACGGAGGGAGATTTGGGTCGTGACAATGCATCTTGAAGCGCATGACAAAGAATGCACCACTTGAAGCGCATCACAAAGAATAGACTAATTGGAGCATGCGACGAAGCATATGAACCTTGAAGCAAAGATATACAACTCAAAGATGCGACATAAAGAATAGAAATTGGAGTATTGGAAAACCTGTAATTCCTCAAGTAATTGATCAAGTCCGCTGTGGTTAGAACTTGAAGTATCCCCACCAGAGTCGCCATATTATTGCATCATATTTTACACAAGTCAAAACAATGTATAACTTATAGTACTCTACAAGGTTAATTATTATTTAGAGTATCACCTAGTATTTAAGGTATACTAGGACACCTATACTACACTATCTAATGTACACTGTAATTATAGTCTGCGAAACCGTTGAGATTCTAGGTAAGGGTTCAAATTATCTCGAGAGAAAGGTGTTAGGCATCCCTCAAGATCCACAAAATGTTGTTCTGGTGGATTCAATCAAATAAGAAAGGGAAGGTTCAAAAAAATAATTATTTTAATATTTAACAGAATTATAAAAGTGATTTGGGAAAAAAGATTGACCAAACATGAGTGTCACATGGTAAAAATATAAGTATCTACTTATAATAAAATACGTATGAAGAATGTGGATGAGGTGCATGAAAAATTATGTTTTTCAATGATTTAATAAATGTACAACATATGTAGCAATAAATAAAGTATTTATAAATTTATTGGATGAATGTAATAAAAGAATATACTTGAAAAGATTTGATTTATGTTCAAGGGTAACTACTTTATATGAAAGGCTAAAAAGAAAACTCGATCCAAAATAGTTGGTCAAGAATGGAAAGAGTTATCTCAAAAGAATCATCTTCAAATAATCTTAGTGTATAACTAATGAGGTAAAAGAATTGATTCGATGAGTAAAGAGTGACATCTATTCATAGTAAGGCATAAAGCTCCAAATGAGATATGTGATTAAATATTCACAAGAAAGTAGACAAAATATGTGAGAGTGGTGGAAAGCTTTGAAGAAGGTACGCATTTTAATTAATGAAGTACAGAGGTTACTCTCACAATCCAGAATCCAACTAGTCATGATGGCACCTAAACCAACCTTCTAGGTAAGCCAATTTAATAATAATCCAATTTCAAATGAGATTTGCTGAGAGTAATAATGATACTATAACTGAACTTTTATACAAAGAATTTCCAAGGACTGGTAGTACAAATCATGAGCTTCTAAGATTTAGAATTTACAAAGCTAGTATGAAATAAATACATCATCTGTTTGAAATGTACATAAACAAATTTGTATACATCTAAAGCTATCATGAACAAGAGACAGCTACAATCGGAATGCAGGTTCATCTTCAAAGTCAGCTCCCGCCATACACAGCAATATCAGCTCCAAAATATGCACGCAAGGTACAGAAGTGTAGTATGAGTACAACCTACCCCATGTACTCAATAAGTAACAAACCTAACCTTAGGTTGAAAGCAGCGACGAGCTTGGACAACAGTAAGAGTCCAACACCAACAGCCAAAAACAACTCGTTACAATATAATAAAAGCAGCACAAGTAATAACTCAAGGATATGATGCTCAGCTCGTTCACAGTTATAGAAAAATAGGGATGCTTTTCAGGTATAATAGTAAAACCCAAATCTTTCACCAAAGTCACCAAAATGTGAGTATGTTAGAAATGTTGTGGTTTTTCCAAGAACATTCAACAACAGATAAGATGCTCCATTATCAGTTAGCATGAGGAAAGTACAACTCTCTGCCTACATGTCAATGTGTATGAGAATTCATAAATGTCACAATACTGTATAGTATGAGAAAATGCATTTTTATGCTTACATGCCAAGTATGCATGTCAAATGTAATGAACCAAAGTGATAAACTCATTTGCTCATGCTCTTGGAGTATTCAACCTCACTCAGATGCTCAATCACTGAGCCCCTCCCAATTACTCAACACTCTCAATCACTCGGCACTCGCACTCAACTGTAATGCAACACAGTGATTAAGCCATATACTCGTGCTCTCGGAGTATTCAACCTCACTCAGCATGCTCAATCACTCGGCACTCCTAATCACTCAGCACTCTGAAGCACTCAGCACTCTCAATCACTCGGCACTCGCACTCAACACTCATTGATACCTGCGATTACTGCTGGTATGTTAGACTCCGGAGGGGCGGATCCTGCCCAAGCGCTAATATAAGCCAACATGGCATGCTACGGCGTGCATCCCGATCCCGTCATGAATCAATAAAGCCTGATGTTCCATGCAGCCCGATCCCATAAATATCACTCAAAATCAAGCCCTCGGCCTCACTCAGCCATCAATCTCTCCAGTCTTTTGGGCTCAAAAATCTCATGCCAATCAGCCCAAACAATGATACATAATGTAACAATAAATGATAACAGAGAGTGAGATATGATATGCAAATGATGAATGTGACTGAGTACATAATTACAATTTAAGCAAATAACTCAATAACAGAAATGACCTCAGTGGGTCCCAATAGGATAAGCATATAGCCTAAACATGGTTTCTAACATGGATCATAGTTCAATTACTCTAGCACGTAGAAATTTCATGGATAGAAACAAGATTAGGTAACTACACAGTACCACAGAATCAATCTAGTCATAATTCACACAGTGCACGCCCACACGCCCCTCACCTAGTATGTACGTCACCTCAAAACCAAATACATAACACATATATTCATGGATTCATACCCTCAGCACCAAGTTTAGAAGTGTTGCATGCCTCGAACAAGCCGAATCCAATATCGAGCAAGCCAAACAATACATTAGAAATGCCATCCCGCGCGTACCGACCTTTGAACGACTCAAAACTATCCAAAAGCAACTCAAGAACATCAAATAATGCCAAAAGAAACAAACCTGATCGATAAAGGTAGAATCTTTAATCAAAAGCCCAAAGTCAACCAAAAAATCAAACTCGGGCCCGCAACTAGAAATCTCACAGAACTTACAGAATCCGACAACACTTTCAATTACGAGTCCAACCATACTAGTTTCACTCAAATCCGACTCCGAATCGATGTTCAAAACTCAAAATTTTACTTTATGAAATTTTAGACAAAACCCCCAAATTTCACTTTAAAATCATCAATCAAATGCCAAAAACGAAGATGGATTCATGAAATATGACTAAAACCAAGTACAGAAATACTTACCCCAATCCATGTTGTGAAAATCGCCTTCAAAACCGCCTAAATCCGAGCTGCCCAACTCAAAATATGACCAAATGAACAAACCTTCAATATTATACTCTTCTGCCGACTATTGTTCCTCGTTTCTTATACCAATTGATCCTGAAACTCGCTTTTGATACTTCCAATGGATTCCTCGTGAAATTTCAGTCAAGTTCGGCTTTTGAACCACTCCATTTGACCTTATAATGAAGGAGATATGTTGGTTTCAATATTAGGAAATAGTGCATATTTTTAAAATCCGAATTCAGTAGCAATTTGTAATTAATCTGAAAAATCAGGCAACCCAATTCATAGTAAAATAACCATAAATTCCTCATACGATGTCGAAACTTGATGATTCCAGTTGCGATGGTTTTAAAATTACAATACGAATATAATGGCTTAGTCGAAATATGAATCAAAGGCCATTTACTCAATATAGTAACCTTTATGCTAAAATCGACGTCGAAGCCGAAAACTATCATCATACAATCCAAGCTTATCCAAAACTTATCGGAATTTAACTAAACATTATGGACATGTCCAAATCATCTTACAAACCTATTGGAATAATTAAAACCCCATTCAAACCTATTTGACATACATGATGAATGTTTATTATTTATCTAGATGTATTTTTTCCTAAGTGGTGTCGCAAATAAATAAATATCAAACAAGCATAAATAAATAATTAGATATGATATCTATTTACGATTTTACTATACTTGTATTTTTTATTACATCTGGGAATGGGAAGTACGAAGCGAGAAAGCTTGACGGGGATTCGTCTTTGATTTTTCTTCAAACGTCGTCTTTGAAAGATAACTCCCGGGTACCTCGCAAAAGAAACAATAAAATATTAGTAAATAAAATAACTATAATATATAAAGAATGAAAGTTTTTTTCTTTCAAATTGTTTTGGAAATTGTTTGAAATGTTATAGGAAAATATTGTTATTTTTTGAAAGATTATCTCAAAATGTTCTTGGAAGATTGTTTTTTGAAAATGGTTTAGAAATATTTCTTTTGGAAAATAATTTGAAATATATTATAGGAGGCTCAGATATGTATTTTTTGATATCCGTCTAGCCATGAGAGCGGGAACCGCCTTGGTTGCTGCCAGACCTCCTTTTTACGGGTGAAAGGAGTTTTTCAAAAGTGACATTACTTAAAATGGGATTAATTTATTTTAATTTTTTCATAGTCGCCACTTGGAATAATTAAGGTGTCCCAAGTCACCGATTTATTTTAAATCCCAAATCAAGGAAAAGATTGACTCTGTATAAGCCTGCAAAACACAAAAGACGGGGTAAGGAATGTTGTTAACCCGGGAGAAGGTGTGAGGCACTCCTGAATTCTGTGATTTTAGCACGATCGCTTTACAATTACACCTAGCTTAATTATATGATAATTACATGTTTTAGACCTATTGTGAATTTTTACCTTTTATCGCTTTTTATATATTAAACAACTATGGAATGTATTTAAATCAAGTTACGATGTCGTACATTTGTCGTTTTATACACATTGCAAACTGCGCCATGTGAAACATACCCGTGATTTACAACATGTTTATTTTTATCTTATATGAAGTTGTAAGGTCAAGTCATGCGGGCATGCACTTGAATTTGGAGCTTATTACCTATCATGACTATGCCACGGGAACCGTACCGATAATCACGATAATTTATTATTAATCGCGCCTAAATCAACTAACAATGGATAGTTATTTGAGATTGTTGTAAGGTCATGCTTTATGGATAAAATTTTATGAGGAATTTTCATAAACCACTATTGTTTAGTGGCTATTAAATTCCTAGAGCTACCATATACATAATTACTTCCTATAGCTACTAGTAAGTTGTTACGGTAGTGTATTTGTTGTATTCGCGCAACTGTATTCATGAATACAGCAGCAAAAAGTGGCTAAAAATAGGACAGTCCAGCTATACGCGCATGTATTCACATATATTCGCGCCATGTATTCATGAATACAACAGCAAAAAGCATATAAAATTAGGTTAGTTTAGTTGTACGCGCATGTATTCACATGTATTCGCGATGCTGTTTTATGAATACAGCAGCAAAAGGGCCTAAAATTAGGGCAGTCCAGCTGTACGCACATTTATTCACATGCATTCGCACCATGTATTCATGAATACAGTAACGACAATCACCTTAAAAATAGGTATGTCCAGTTGTTTAATAACGAAAATAATATCAATTAGCGTGATACACTCCTAATATAACTCAACAAAATCAATTCTAACATGCCTCGTTATCAACCTAATTAATTAGAATGATTTTTCAGTTGTATATAATTTTTGTATTTAGTATGTTTTAAATTATTGTTTTTTTACTGTTGCATTCATTAGATTCAATGTTTGTATTTATTGTATTCATTATTTTATATAAAGTGTATTTAAATGTATTTGTATTAACAGTATTTTAGTTATTCCTAGTACATGTTATTATTGATGTATTCAGTATATTTCATTGGTTGTATTCACTGTATTTATGTTTGTATTCAGTGTATTAACTGTATTTTAAAAATTAAATGTATTCACTTTTTTATTTTGTTTTATTTTAATATTTGTATTCAGTGTATTTTAATGCTTATATCATGTACTCATGCATGAATATAGATGTATTTGAGTGAATTTGTACAGAATACAATGTATTTGTATCATTGTATGTGACTAAATAGCAAAAAAGAGAAGAAAGATGTCGTTTTCCGGCCAAACAAAATATTGTATACATTGTATTAAAATTAAAAATGGAGGCGAACAAAAACCTGGGTCCTCGAATCTTCTCCGGTGTAAAAAATATTGCAATATCCGTATAGAAGAATCCATTGCAATATCCGGCGTAGAAGAAAGCCATAGTGGTCCTCTTATTTCAAAGTTGTTGAATCAGCCATTGAAGAAAAAATTTGAAGTTTTCTGCTAAAAACCTAACAATGGTGAAGATTTAAAAAAAAAGTGACGAGAAAAAGAAGAAACTTGAATCGGCCAAAAACCCAAAAACTTTAACACTTACCATGAATTTTTACAGAAAAAATGTTGAAAGTGAGAGAGAGAATCGTGTTGTGAGAGAATCGTGCTTTAAAAATCGCGAATACAATCTTGTTGTGACTATGAGAGAGAGATCGTGGAGAGAGAAAGAAGAAAATTTTGCTGTGATTTTGGGAGAGAAATAACTGAAAGAATGAAAGAGAAAAATGGTACATAGCGTATTTAATGTCATAATTGTATGTATATCATGAATACCTATTTTGCTATAAAAATAAAAGATAGCTATAGTAAATAATATTTTAAAAGCGATTTGATTTATAATAAATAGGGTGTAAATCTTTGCTATAGAAGGTAAAATTTTCAAATTTTATTGGGGATTAAATAGGCTAGTTAACAGGATCTATTACCTGACCCAAATTTCTTATATTTCCAGACTCACCTTATGGCCCATTCTTCAATTTGACTAAACAACTAACGACCCAATGGAATAAAGCCCAAACCTATTATCATTTTGCCAAACAAAAATAGCAAGGCCACTCAATTACAGATGGCCCAATACCTCACTTCTCAGTTAATGGTCCATTATCAAATAGCATCTTAAAATTTAATACCATCACCAAACAACAAATTATTTACATCAAACAAGAATAAATAAGCTTAAAGCATTTAGACAAATTTGTTTTCTTTCCTTTTAATCACGTAATTCAAACTGAAGACATTGAAATGGGCTAGAAATCATCAAGACGGGAATCAAGCCATCAAAACAGGGAAAGATAAAATGTAAAAGACAAAGTAAGAAATGGACGTTGAAATGTTTTCGACGAGTGTAATATTAAGCTCCAAAAATAAAAATTCTTAAACGAGCCATCAACTAGGACCTCGGATCGGTGAATTCGAATGTTACCTCACTCTGACGGTGGTTTCCGTCGATGTTTTGATTGTGGATTTACGATGACGGAGCTCCGAGTTTATGGAGCTGATTTCGATGGCTTTGGAGTTGAAGTTTAGGCTGTTTTGGATCTGGATTATGGGGTAATTTGGAACTGGAATTTGGGATATTTGGCGGTGAATTTACAGCAAAGTTTAGGAGCTAACTTTTATGGTGTTTCATGGATGTTTTATGGAGATCTGAAGGTCGTTTTACTGCTTCATTTTAGGGACATTTCAGCTGCATTTTTTGGCTGTTTTTTGAGCTGGAAATTGGACTGGTTGAGTCGTTTTTGTGTTGCGTGTTTTGGGCGGTTCGGGGATGTTTTGTGGGCAGTTTGAGTACAGAGAAGAGGGACTGGTTTGGGGTGGTAGAGGGAAGCGTTTTTGGCTGTATTTTCGGGTGTTTTGGATGGTTTTTGAGTTGGGAATTCATGGCTATGGACGGAGGATTTTCGAGCTGCTTTTGGATGGTTTTCATGGTTCAACGGCTGTTGGTTTTTTGAAAGGAAGAACCAATTATCCTCTATTCTCTCTTAGAAAGTTGCTGGCTCGCAGCTTTGGACCTAGAGCTCTATGTTTTTTCCTCCTCTGCTCGCCTTTTTCTATCTTTATGCCCTCCCCTTAGGTATTATGTGAGTAAGGTATATATGCAGAATTGGTGGGCAAGAAATCTCTGAGTGTGTATATGCAGGTGAGTTTTGAGTGAGAGCATGTGAGTTTGTTAGAAAGGAATCTTTGCCAAGTGGCAATTTTGAATTGGTTCTTTCTTTTTTATTGATTATCTTTTCTTTCTTTCTTTTTACTTAGTAAATATAAAAGTATTACTCCTACTTGATTAATATAGAAAGATAAAAATGCTAACTACTCAAAATTCATTTACTAAAATCCTTAACTTAAAAAATAGAGTAGACTCGTTAAGATATATTTTTTGGAGCTTTTCTTTCTTTTAAAAATGGGAGCACAATTAAAATGTAAAATTGCGGCTATTTTTGTTATTTTCTATTTATCTAGTGAGGTCTACTAAAAAGTAAAATAAAATCTAAAATATCAATTAAACCTAAAATCTATTTGAATACTAAAGGTGGTGAAAAATTCATGTGGTCAAAAATTAGGTGCTTAAAGCATGCCCCTCTTTGCTTGGAAACATGAAGAGTTTTCTAGAAAAGAAAAGATGAGCTATGTGACTAATTTTTGACCATAAAAATATTCAAAAGGAAAGAAATAAGAGAAAAGTGTGCAATCGAGTCCTACTTGTGGACAACCTACATATTCCAGGTTATAAGGGAATTAGGTCGCGTGTCGTTCAAGGAGAGTAATGGAATGGTGAGTTGCTGAGTCGAGTAAGGTTCTGTCGAGGCTCCGATCTGTTGTCCTGTTATTACATAAAAATCAAAATCAAAAGAAACTAAACAAGCCTATTAGTTATGAGTTACAAGATTCCTATCTATAAGTCTTCTGAAGCTTGATCTTGAATCTTGACTGGTTCTTCATGCAGACTCCGATTTGAACCTTGATACTTGCTAGTTGCAGGTGCTAGTTCATTCTTTTACAACTTATTATAATCAAAACGAGGAATTCAATACTCATGACTTCAGTCGTGTCTTGAGCAGTCCTCATCTTTTCATCTGCTTCTGCATTTTGGATTTATTTTTTTTTCCTTTCATTTTCTTTATTCTGGATTGAGACTTCTTCTTTCGGTCGTTTCAGACCTTGTGCCTCGAGGTAAAACCTGCTCAGAAACCAAAGCAAGCAAACGAACGAAATTTTTCTGCCCCAATTTCCACAAGGAAAATTTCGTGAGTTGACAAAATTCTAAACTACTTCTTTTTTTTTCTCTAAAGAAATATAGTGTCGGAAATGGTGTACCCTAAATAGATAATATTTTTTTTTTGGGGAATGATGTTCCTTTATTTGAAAAGATGCCTCAACTAAGGAGTGGTATACCTTATGTTGGGAAAATACGGTCGGGAAATGGTATACCCTATATTGGTAAAGATATCAGGGAGTGGTGTACCCTGCATTTAAGATCAAATCATCTAGAGAGTGTTGTACCCTATGTTGCAAAACACAACTAGGATCGGTGTACCCTATACTGGTAAAAACTAGGGAATGGTGTACCCTATATTTGGAATGATATCAGGGAGTGGTGTACCTCTGCATTTTAGCTCAATCTAACAGTAATGATATTAGGGAGTGGTGTACCCTGTGTTTAAGCTCAACTCAACTAGGGACTAGTGTACCCTATATTGGAAAACACAGTTAGGGATTGGCGTACCCTATACTGGAAATGAGACTAAGGAGTGGTGTACCCTATGTCTAAAAATGATCAACTAGGGATGATGTACCCTATGTTGGAAACACAGCTAGGGATTGGTGTACCCTATACTAGGGAGAGAGACTAGGGAATGGTGAACCCTATGTGTAAAATCATCAACTAGGGAGTGTTGTACCCTAAGTTGGAAAATGCAGCTAGGAATTGGCGTGCCCTATGCTAACATGCGATTGAGTTTTTTATTTTTTATTTTTATCTTAGGAGAAAGATTCATCAGACTAATATTTCTATCCTAGGAGAAGAATTCATCAAACTAGGTTGTCTTATCTAAGGAGAAAGATTCATCAGACTAAGATTTCTTATCCTAGAAGAAAGATTCATCGGACTAGGTCTTTATATCTTAGGAGAGAGATTCATCAGACTAAGATTTTTTATTCTAGGAGAAAGATTCATTAGACTAGGGTTGTTAATCTTAGGAGAAAGATTCATCGGACTAAGACTTTATATCCTAGGAGAAAATTCATCAGACTAGGTTTCTTTTTTATTATTATTATATCGTAGGAGAAAAACATCAGATTAAGACTTCTATCCAAGGAGAAAATTCATCAGACTAAGATTAAGATATTCATCCTAGGAGAAAATTCATCAGACTAGGATGTATTATCCTATGAGGAAGATGTGAAGAATAATATCATGATTTTATGCATACTAGAAAGACAAATAAAGGCAAATACTTGAGAAACTTCCCTTTGACTGCTCTTCTTTATTTTCTCTTTTCTTTTTTCTTTTTTATTTTTTCTTTTCTTTTTCATTTTTTTTCTCTTACTTTTTTTTTTTGAACCACTTTCCCTGCACTTGTTTGTTCCTGTTTCAAACTAAGAAAATTTGTGAGTTTTAAAAATGGTGGTCGGTTTGTGGCCTTGAGTCTTTGGAAGCTTGGCTTTGTGATCATCCATCTTTTGAAAGACCAACTGCATTGGTAGTTTTCTACACAGCTAGAAGACTCTGTTGTTGCTTTCAAGGGACCTTTACTTTCTGTATCAACCCCACTGTTTCGCCCCAGTGCCATTTGCGTTTTATGGTTCAATCAGCCTTATCTCAAAAGATATTTCTTTGTTTAGATAACCTTTTCCGATATCTTGAATGGCTTTTTGATTTTGGAGTAATTTGTCTGTCAGAGAGAATCACAACTGGTATATGCCTTTTACATGATGTGCACACTTCATAGCCTTTGTTTAGTGCTACAGAGAATCCCTGATTAACCTTACAGTCTTTTCTTTGCTTGTTTTTAGACAAGTAGGCCGACATAAGTATCTTTTGAGGGAACCTTCGTATTGCACGAATCCTCAACACAATGTCGATTGCAATAATTGAGTGCATGTTACTCCCTGGATAGTGGTATCTTGAATGTTCTAGCCATAATTTAGCTTTATGCAACTAAAAAAACTGGTAACAAATGTTGAAATCCTTTTTTGCCTGTTTTGATGAGGACTAACTCAAAGCAAAGGACATAATGATGCGAAGAAACAATATTAACAAGAAATGCCCCTATCGGGAAGGAAAGAAGGAAAAGAATTTTCTTTTCATTCTTTTTAGGTAACTAGCCTTAATGATCATGACATGCATTTTGGATTCAATGGCCTAATCTATCAAACTAATCCAATCTGTCTTTTTACCATTCTTATGACCTTTGAAGCTAAGCTTGTTCATCTCAATTCTTTGCATCAACTCCACGACTCAATTTTGACTAGTGGTGCCCCGAGGGATTTTCACCAACAAGTCTTTCTCATTTATTTATCTCTACTTACCATTGCCTTACAGTGCCCTTGAGGGTTTTCACTAATAAGACTCTCTCTTTTTTTCTTCTTTATTCTTCTTTTTATTTTCTTGATTCCTTGAGTGAGAACCATGACCATGTCCCTCGTATTATAGTTATTGCTCATTGCGGATTTCCCTTGGCATTCTCAAAACTGATCAGGAGGTCTTTATTTGGATGGCTTTTGGATATGGTTAGAAAGAAAAGGTGACATGAAGGCTTAAAATAAACACAATATGATGGGGTTGTATACTTACAACTCTTGGAATTGACTCTTTCAAATATTAAAACAAAATTTTGCCCCAGTTTTAGATACTAGGATTTTTAATTTTTTTTAATTCTTATTTGGTTGGATCGGACCTTAGAGTAAGGCTGCCTACGTATCCTTTATTAGGAATCAGGTTAAACGTAGTTCAAACATCTGACCTAACTATTTTTTTCCCGTCTTTCTTTCTGTTTCTTTTTTTTTTCTTTTGTTTTCAAAACAAGTTGCCCCAGCTTCTATTTTCTAGGGGTATGGACCTTTGACTGTTCTTTTCTTCTTCTTTTTTTATTTGAACTTTCTAAGAGTTGCCCCAGCTTATACTCTTAGGGCATGGACTTTCTATTCATTTTTTCATTTCATTTTTCTTTTGGACTTTTAACTCCAAAGTTGATTCAAAAAGAGGGTGGTCAAAGAAAATAACACAAGCTCAAAAGGGGTAACGAAGGGTATAAAGTGTTCGGCTAGTAGAAAAAGGGCCTCCTAGCCTTGAGAACGCCAAACATTGTAACATTTCTTGATCACAGCGTTAATGAACATGTCTTTCTTCTTGGTGTCCCATGGTCGGAACACACTTTTCATCCATTAATATCAAACTTTACACTAAACATCAATCGATTCTTCCTCCAAAGTCGATCTTCACAATAAAGTAAAGATCCTTAACCTCCATGGGTATGACTATTCTAATTTCATGTGAATTTTACTCGGACTTAATTTCAAAGTGTTTCAACTCTTTATTCATCCTCAAAAAGTTTATTTCTTAGTTATCCAATTCAAGACTAAATAATTTTTTTAAGATCTGGCCAAAAATTCCGCATGCATGTCATGTCACTAGAACTAGCAGGAAAAGAACTAAGCATAGAATGACACAAAAGGACAAACTGTATTTCATTGAATAAAGGATGGACGGATTTGACAACAAGATAAACAAACTAAAATCTGTATTAAAACCCTAAAATAACCCAGATAATGAAAATAGCAACAGAACAAACGGACAAGACTCACACATATAGAATAGAGGGGTAGAAAGGTTTGACTCAACAAAACAAATAAAATCTGAATCAACCCTAAACTAACACAGATAATGGAAAAAACATCAAAATAACCTACCAAGATTCCTTCCCAGTGAGGAGAGAATGACTTTTCAATTGCTAAGATTGACATTTAGCTGCAAATTTGCTTAACAGAATCACCAGGGCCTTCCCCAATTTCAATCTCATTAACTTCAGTCAGCAAGTTCTCGAGAAAATTCTCATACTCCATGTCACCACGTATCATCCCCACAAAGTGTGCATCATCATGTGCAGGTAAAGAATTCTACGCGATATTCTAGGTGTCACTATCTTGGATCACAATCAGTTTTTCCTGGATCATCCTTTCTATTTCTCTTTTCAAATCCCTACAGCTTTCAATATTGTGCCCTCGGGCATTGGAATGGTATTCACACCTTTTGGAAGGGTCAAAACTTCTTGCACGTGGGTCCACAAATTTGGAGGAATAGGTGTAATCATGCTATATTGCTTTTATTTCTCAAACAAACTTGCATAGGACCCTCCTATTGGTGTAAAACTATCTTTCAACCTTTGATCCCCTCTATACTCTTGACTTGGAGGTGGATTATAGGGTACTTGAAAATTTTGTGGAGGCTGGTGGAGAATTTGTGGTGCTGGTGCTCGCCTTCTGGGGTGTCTTGGTGGCTGGACAATATAATAAGGTGGAGCAACAGAGTATTGTGGGTTCTGAGGTTGATAGTAGTGCTAAGGGAATCATCGGAAACCAGACGAGGCTGCTCATACCTTCGAGATGTTCTCCTAGGACCTCTTTTCGACCTTGATGTCATCATGGTTTCTTCATCCTTCTCATTCGTGTCACTAAAATTAATAGATTCAATCTGGACAGCCTGAGTTGTGACTTTGAGAACTGCTTGACTTATAATTCTGCCTATCTTAATGCCATCTCAACCATTTCCCCAATTTTGATTGCTTCCGAGAAGGATTTGCCCACTATGGACATCATGTTTTGAAAATAATCTAGCTCTTGAGCCTGAAGAAAGACAGTATCAATTTGTAGTCATCCATGGGTGGCTTAACTCTAGCCGCTTGTTCTCTCCATTTAATGGCATACTCCCTGAAACTTTCAGTTGGTTTCTTTTTCTTATTTGAGAGGGAATTACGGTCCAGGAACATGTCGCTGTTATATTGGAACTGTTTGACAAAGGCTTGGGCCATGTCATCCCAGACATGCCAGTGAGAGGTGTCTTGATCCACAAACTATTCAGAGGCTACCCCTGTCAGGCTTTCCCCGAAATAAGCCATTACTAGTTCTTCTTTTCCTTTGCACCTCTTAGCTGATTGAAATACCTTTTCAAGTGGGCTATGGTGTCTCCGTGTCCATCATACTTTTAAAATTTGGGGGTCTTGAAACCAAGTGGCAAACAAACATCGGCAAACATACATAGATCCTTGAAGGCAATACTCTTCTGACCTGCCAACCTTTGCATGTTTTTTAGCTGTTGTTCTAAGCTTTTCATTTTTTGGGCCATTTCTTCCTGTGCCATCTTTTGGGAAGGCTTCTTAATTTTTGCAGGAAGGTCAAATAGGTACAAGTGGTACTCCGAAGAGTGGTACTGTTCCAGCTAAGTAGCAAATTGTGACTCAAGACTTTTCTTTTGTACCACTGTCGGATGTGGGATGGTGAAGACGGGCATAGTAATAGTGGTTGTCTGATTGGTTATCAATAACACACTTTGGGAACGCGCAACACAAGTCCAACTGTAGACGTACATTTGGGATAAAGACTGAACCCAGGTGGATAGGGTTGATCAGACAATGAGACCTGAGTGGTAGTAGTCGAGATAGGTGTGAACTCTAGGAAACCATGAATAGAAAAGGGAGGTCCTTGGCGATTGGCCCGTGCTTGACACATTTCAGTCACTTGCTACTTTCAGTATTCTATTTTCCTCAACCACAGTAGACTCTTGTTGAACCCTCTGTCACGACCCAAAACCCCAACCCGGTCGTGATGGCGCCTCTCATGAAGACAAGGCCAGCCAATCCAAACTAACTTCATTTTAACAGTTAAATAATACGAAAATAATATAAGTATGGTTTAATAACAGTAAATTGCGGAAAAATATAGTAAACCATCCGGACTACAGCCCTCAGATCGGGGTGTCACAAAGTCATAAGCCACTAAGGAAATCCTAATAATAAAATAACTATTACAATATCTTTGGCACAATTGTTTGAAGAAAGTGAAAGCAACAAAATAAAAGAGATACGGGCTGCGAACGCCAACAACTACCTCGTAATCTTTGAATCACCACCCTGACAATAGTAGTAGTCAGTACCTCGGGGCGGAACCGATAACGCCTGAATCTGCACACATGGTGCAGGGAGTAATGTGAGTACTTCCAACTCAGTGAGTAATAAATATAAATAATGACTGAAAGTAAGAAACACATAGGACTTAAAGCAATCCATGATGGAACAGTAAAAACATGCAACATCTCAAATAGATAACGTGAAGCAAATGGAGACAACACCAACACAACCAAAAATGCAATGCGAATGCAATGCAATGCAAGTCATGACTATCGTGGCAGCGTGCCACCCGTTCCCTGGGTACCCGACGCTTACTGTGGGGGGTTCAGTAGCGCAATATCTCATGACGGCGTGTCACCCGATCCATGCATATAACATCTCGTGGCGGCGTGCCACCCGATCCAATAAAAATCATTTGAAAATATCATTTGAGTTTCAAAAGTGAGTTTATAAAATGAATCAATTCAGTAACAAATGCCCCTAAAGGGTTCACATAACCGGCGAGATGCCCAAAGATGATTTAGTAAACAATGACAACTACCCCTGAAGGGTTCACATAACCGGCGCGAAGCCCAAATATGGCAAGTAGCCCAAATCACAATGATATCAATTAGATTTCAATCAAGTATGTAGTAGAAATCATCAATCGGGATGGACTAAGTCCTAATCCCCAGAATTAAACAACCCCATGCTCATCATCGAGCATGTACCTCACCTCAACATAGCACTATAAGGTGCAAATCCGGGGTTTTGAACCCTCAGGACATCATTTACAAACATTACTCACCTCAAATCGGCTAAATCCTTAGCCCGCGACGCCCTTTCCCTTTGAATTAGCCTCCACGTGCGTCGAATCTGTCCAAATTCAGAACAATTACATCACAATATGTCGTGGGAACAAAGCCCAAGCGAAACAATCGAAAAACACCAAGAAATCCCGAAATTAGAAAACCGGAGCCCGGGCCCACGTCTCGAAATTTAGTACTTTTCACCCCAACGGGTTCCTTATCTTCTCACGAGTTCAACCATATAAAATTAGTCGAATTCCGACACCGGATCGACTTCCAACCCTCAAATCTAAGCTTTAGGGTTCCCACCATTTTCCCAACTTGAAATACTAGTAAAAATGCTAAAAACAGCTATAATCTTAGGTAATTCCTTCAAAATTGAGTTAGGAACCCTTACCCTGATGTTTCTCTTGGAAACCCTCCAAGAATTTCTTCAAACTTGCTTCAATCCGAGTTCTATGGCCCCAAGTACGTTTGAGGTGACCAAAACTCCTCCCGTTAAGAGTTTATTCAAGAAAATCTCCTTTAGATATTGTTTGAGGTTGATTTGTGGTGATTTTAGGGTGTTTGGAGGTGTTTCTCTGCGTGGGTAACGAAAAATGGGTTCTTGCACGGCAAATGGGCACTAATCTCTATTTATAATGGGTCAAAAATCGAGACAAAAACGTTCCTGTCAGGTCAAATATGCGGATCGCATACCTGTCGCATAACAGGTATGCGCTTCGCATTTTTGACATAGCCGTCGCAAAAATGGCCCCAGCCTTCGCCGCAAATCAACACAAAGCGAGGTTTGCGGTTCGCATTTCATGTTTCGCGATCGCATTCTCGTCGCATTCTTGACGTAGATTTTTGTCAAATTTTCTGTCTCAGTTTGCGATCTCCACGGTCAAATATGCGGTCCGCATTTCAGGTTTGCGGTTCGCATTTTGGTCGCGAATCCTGCCCAGATCTCTGCTTGTTTTTTCGATCTCACTGTGAGATATGCGGTCCGCATTTGAGTTATGCAGTCCGCATTCTCACCTGGTTTTTCTGCGACTTTTGATTTTCCAACGATGGTTTAATCCGTTTAACCACCCAAAACTCACCCAAGGCCTCCGGAACCTCAACTAAACATGCCAACATATCCCATAACTTTATTTAAACTTGTTCCAACCTTCGGAACGGTCAAATCAACATCATATCATCAAATTCGCATCGGATTCAAGCCTAAGGTTTTTCAAAAATCCTCTAAATCGCTATTTTGATCTAAACCCAACCAAACCAAGTCCGAATGGCCTGAAATTTTGCACACAAGTCATAAATCACATATCTAAGCTACAGCAACTTTCGGACTTCCATTCCGACCCTCCGATCAAAATCTCGCCTATCAACCGGAAATCGTGGAAATTCTAACTTCACCAATTCAAGCCTAATTCCACACGGAACCTCCAAAACTAAGTCCGATCACTCTCCTAAGTCATAAATCCTCTCCCGAAACTAACCGAATCATCAGAATTAATATCCGAGCCTTCTAACTCATAAGTCAACCTATAGTTGACTTTTACAACTTAAGCCTCCTTGAAAGAGACTAAGTGTCTCATTTCTTACTGATTTCACTCTGAATACAACTTACTCAATGAAATTACCTAAAACACTGATAACAAGGCATAATGATATAGATATTGGGGAAGACGGAGTAGTAACCCATGAGACGATTTACCGGGTCGTCACATTCTCCTCCTCTTAAACAAACGTTCGTCCTCGAACGGGTCAAGAGACATACCTGAAGTTCCAAATAGGTGAGGATATATGCTCCGCATCTCCTGCTCGGTTTCCCAAGTAGCCTCTTCCACAGCCCAACCTCTCCATTGGACTTTCACTGAAGCTATCTCCTTGGACCTCAACTTCCGAACCTGGCGATCCAAAATCGCCACTGGCTCCACCTCATAGGTCAAATTGTCATCCAACTGAATCATGCTGAAGTCCAAAATATGAGACGGGTCCCCAATATACTTTTGGAGAATAGAAACATGAAACACTAGGTGTACACTCGACAGACTAGGTGGCAAAGCAAGCTCATACGCCACTCCCCAACTCGCCGAAGTACTTCAAACGGCCCAATGAACCGAGGACTCAATTTCCCTTTCCTTCCGAACCTCATAACACCCTTCATGGGCGAAACTTTCAGCAAGACCTTCTCGCCAACCATGTAAGACACATCTCGAACCTTTCTATCGGCATAACTCTTTTGCCTCGACTGTGCTGTACGAAGCCTCTCCTGGATTACCTTCACCTTTTCTAGAGCATCTTGAACCAAGTCAGTCCCCAATAGCCTAGCTTCGCCGGGCTCAAACCAACCAATCGGAGATCTACACCGTCTCCCATACAGAGCCTCATACGGAGCCATCTGAATACTTGACTGATAGCTGTTATTATAATCGAATTCTGCAAGAGGCAGAAACTCATCCCATGAGCCTCCGAAATCAACAACACATGCACGCAGCATGTCCTCCAATATCTGAATGGTACGTTCTGACTGCCCATCTGTCTGAGGATGAAATGTTGTGCTCAATTCCACCTGAGTGCCCAATTCCCTATGCACGGCTTTCCAAAACTGCAAAGTGAACTGAGTACCTCTATCTGAAATGATAGAAACTGGAACACCATGCAGCCGAACAATCTCTCGGATGTAAATCCTTGCCAACCATTCTGAAGAATAAGTAGTACACACAGGAATGAAGTGCGCGGACTTGGTCAGTCGATCCACGATCACCCATATAGCATCAAGCTTCTTCAATGTCCGTGGGAGTCCAACAACAAAGTCCATAGTGATTCGTTCCCATTTCCACTCGGGAATAGCTATCTGCTGAAGCAAACCACCCGGCCTCTGATGTTCATATTTTACTTGCTGACAGTTGAGACACCGGGCTACGAATCCCACAGTATCCTTCTTCATCCTTCTCCACCAATAATGTTGCTTCAAATCCTGGTACATCTTTGCGGCACCCGGATGAATAGAATACCGTGAGCTATGGGCCTCCTCAAGGATCAATTCCTGAAGCCCATCCACATTAGGTACACAAATCCGGCCCTGCATTCTCAACACTCCATCGTCACTGATGATCACATCTTTAGCATCATTATGCTAGACTTTGTCCATAAGGACAAGCAAATGGGGATCGTCATACTGGCGCTCCCTGATGCGATCATATAACGAAGACCGAGAAACCATGCAAGCCAACACCCGGTTAGATTCCGAGATGTCTAATCTCACCAGCCTATTAGCCAAGGTCTGGACATCGACTGCGAGAGGTCTTTCTCTAACTGGAATGTATGCCAAACTCCCCATACTCACTGCCTTTCGGCTTAAAGCATCGGCCACCACATTGGCCTTTCCCGGATGGTATAGTATAGTAATATCATAATCCTTAAGCAATTCTAACCATCTCCGCTGCCTCAGATTAAGATCTCTTTGCTTGAAAAAATGTTGGAGGCTACGATGATCAGTGAACACCTCACAAGAAACGTCGTATTAGTAATGCCTCCAAATCTTTAAAGCATGAACTATGGCAGCTAGCTCCAAATCATGCACGGGGTAGTTCTTCTCATGAGGCTTCAACCGACGAGAAGCATAAGCAATAACTCTACCCTCCTACATTAGTACACACCCAATTCCAACTCTCGAGGCATCACAATAGACGATATACGAACCTGAGGCTGATGGTAGAACCAATACTGGAGCTGTGGTTAGGGCTGTCTTGAGCTTTTGAAAGCTCTCCTCACACTTGTCCGACCATACAAATGGAACACCCTTTTGAGTCAATTTGGTCAAGGGCGATGCGATGGATGAGAAACCCTGAATAAACCGGCGATAATAGCCTGCCAACCCGAGAAAGCTACGAATCTCGGCAACTGACGACGGTCTAGGCCAACTCTGAACCGCCTCTATCTTCTTTGGATCAACCTGTATACTCTCGCTGGACATCACGTGCCCCAAGAAAGCCACTGAATTGAGCCAAAACTCACACTTGGAGAATTTTGCATAAAGATTCTCCTCCCTCAATCACTGCAATACAACTCGCAGAGGCTCTGGCGTGCTCTTCCTGGCCACGCGAGTACACCAGAATATCGTCAATAAGTACCACCACGAACGAATCCAGATAAGGCCGAAATACATTGTTCATTAACTGCANCCGAGAACCCATGCAAGCCAACGCCCGGTTAGATTCTGAGATGTCTAATCTCACCAGCCTATTAGCCAAGGTCTGGACATCGACTGCGAGGGGTCTCTCTCCAAATGGAATGTATGCCAAACTCCCCATACTCACTGCCTTTCGGCTTAAAGCATCGGCCACCACATTGGCCTTTCCCGGATGGTATAGTATAGTAATATCGTAATCCTTGAGCAATTCTAACAATCTCCGCTGCCTCAGATTAAGATCTTTTTGCTTGAACAAATGTTGAAGGCTGTGATGATCAGTGAACACTTCACAAGATACACCGTACAAGTAGTGCCTCCAAATCTTTAAAGCATGCACTATGGCAGCAAGCTCCAAATCATGCACGGGGTAGTTCTTCTCATGAGGCTTCAATTGACGAGAAGCATAAGCAATAACTCTACCCTCCTGCATTAGTACACAACCAATCCCAACTCTCGAGGCATCATAATAGACGGTATACGAACCTGAGGCTGATGGTAGAACCAATACTGGAGCTGTGGTCAAGGCTGTCTTGAGTTTCTGAAAGCTCTCCTCGCACTTGTCCGACCACACAAATGGAACACCCTTTTGAGTCAATTTGGTCAAGGGCGATGCGATGGATGAGAATCCCTGAACAAACCGGCGATAGTAGCCTGCCAACCCAAGGAAGCTACGGATCTCTGTGATTGAGGACGGTCTAGGCCAACTCTGGACCGCCTCTATTTTCTTGGGATCAACCTGTATACCCTCGCTGGACACCACGTGCCCCAAGAAATCCATTGAATTGAGCCAAAACTCACACTTGGAGAATTTTGCATAAAGCTTCTCCTCCCTCAATCTCTGCAATACAACTCGCAGATGCTCTGCGTGCTCTTCCTGGCCACGCGAGTACACCAGAATATCGTCAATAAGTACCACCACGAACGAATCCAGATAAGGCTGAAATACATTGTTCATTAACTGCATGAACGCTACTGGGGCATTGGTTAGCCCGAAAGACATAACAAGAAACTTATAATGGCCATATCTAGTCCGGAAAGCAGTCTTAGGAATATCTGCATCCCTGATCTTTAACTAGTGATATCCTGAATGGAGATCAATCTTAGAGAACACTCGTGCTTTCTGAAGCTGGTCAAATAAATCATCAATACGAGGCAAAGGATATTTGTTCTTGATCGTTACCTTGTTCAATTGCCTATAATCGATGCACATTCTCATCGTGCCATCCTTCTTTTTCACAAATAGAACCGGTGCACCCCAAGGTGACATATTAGGGTGAATGAACCCTTTATCTAGAAGTTCCTGAAGTTGCTTTAGTTCTTTCAACTCTGCTGGTGCCATATGATACGGTGGAATAGAGATGGGCTGAGTGCCCGGCACCAGGTCAATACCGAAATCAATATCCCTATCCAGCGGCATGCCCGGCAGGTCTGCAAGAAATACATCGGGAAAATCCCCCACAACTGGAATAGAATCGTGCTTGGAGTCTCAGCTCCAACATCCCTTACGAACGCTAGGTATGCAAGGCAACCCTTCCCAACCATACGTTGGGCTTTCAAATATGATATCACCCTATCGGGAATATAATCAGTCATGCCACGCCACTCGATCCGCGGCACACCCGGCATAGCCAAAGTAACTGTCTTAGCATGACAGTCTAAAATAGCACGACATGGAGATAACCAATCGATGCCCAAAATAACATCAAAATCTACCATTCTTAATAGTAATAGATCAACTCGGGTCTCCAGACCCCCAATAGTTACTACACACGACCGATACACACGGTCTACAACAATAGTGTCACCCATCGGGGTAGACACATGAACCGGTAGAGCAAGAAGCTCACGGGGCGTACCCAAATAATGAGAAAAATATGAAGACACATATGAATAAGTGGAACCGGGATCAAACAATACAGAGGCATCATTGTGGGAGACTGAAAAAATACCTGTAATAACGGCATCAGAAACACTGGCATCTGTCCTGCCTGGAATAGCATAGAATCGAGCCTGGCCACCGTCTGCTCAACCTCCCCCTCTAGGGCGACCTCTAACTGGAGCAGAAGTCGAGGGTTGACCCCTCTGTTGGAATGATCTAGCTCCATGATGAGGACAATATTTCCGTCTGTGGCCCATCTCGCCACACTCATAACAGCTCACTGGTGCTCGAGCAGATGCACTCGGTCTAGACGGACCCTGGGCTGACGGAGAATGAGCTGGAAGGGCACTAAGTGTTGACTGGCCCTACTGCAACCTATGATAGCCATGACCTGCAGATGCCCCACTATACCCTGAGCTTACTGACTGAGCAGGCCTGAATGAACGGCCTCTACCTTGCTGAAACTAGCCTCTCGAAGGAGTACCACTGAAATTACCCGATCCTCGAGGCCTCTTAGCCTCCCTCTCCTCTCGCTCCTGACGGCGAACCGTCTCAATCTCGCGAGCTATATCAACCACTTCCTCGAAAGTAACACCCAATACTCTCTCCCTGGTTATAAGAATACGGAGATGGTAGTTAAGGCCATCCACAAACCTCCTGATCCTTTCACGATCAGTCGGAACCATCCAGACAGCATGTCGAGCCAATTCAGAAAATCTTGACTCGTATTGCGACACAGTCACATCCCCCTGTCGCAGGCATTCAAACTGTCTACGCAGCTCCTCTCTGCGGGACTGTGGGACTGCGGCACATACTTCTCCAAGAAAAGAGTGGAGAACTGTTGCCAAGTAAGGGGCGCTGCATCAATCGGCCTACGTCTCTCATATGCCTCCCACCAATTAAAGGCAGCTCCCGTAAACTGAAAGGTGGTGAATGCCACACCACTAGACTCAAGAATCCCGGCTGTCCGGAGCATTCGCTGACACTTATCAAGAAAACCTTGGGCATCCTCGCCCTCAGCACCACTGAATGACGGAGGCCGGAGTCTACCAAACCTCTCAAGATGACTTTGCTCATCGTCTGGCATAACAGGTACTATGTACTCCTGAGCTGGTGCAACCGGTTGGGCTGGAGGTGCCCCCGGCATCTGAAGTCCCTGCACTACCTGCTCAGGTGTACGGGCAACTGGAGTCTGATTGCCTCCCCCGGCCTGAGAAGTAGTTACAGCTGTAGTGGCTGAAACCGCCTGAGCTAGGCCAGTGCAAACGGTAAAAATATGAGCCAAGGTCTCCTGAAGACCTGGAATAGCTGCAGGAACACCTGGTGCCTGAGCTGGGGCTGGGGAAGCTGGTGGATCAACAGATGCTACCCTCGCCGCTCTGCCTCTACCACGACCACGACCGCGTCCACGGCCTCTGGTGGCCTCAGTGGGTGGTACTGGTGGTCGTCCACCTCGTCCAGTAGTTCGTGGCCTCACCATCTATGAGAGAACAGGATAGCAGAAGTATTAGTACTCGGATCAACAAATTCGCACGACAAGAATTTCAAAAATATGCAATTTTCCTAAAAAGGTTCGGCAGCCTCTCGAAGATAAGTACAGACGTCTCCGTACCGATCCGCAAGACTCTACTAAACCCACTCATGACTCGCGATACCTATGTAACCTAGGCTCTGATACCAAGGTGTCACGACCCAAAATCCCAACACAGTCGTGATGGCGCCTCTCATGAAGACAAGGCCAGCCAATCCAAACTGACTTCATTTTAACAGTTAAATAATACGAAAATAATATAAGTATGGTTAAATAACAGTAATTTGCGGATAAATATAGTAAACCATCCCGACTACAGCCCTCAGATCGGGGTGTCACAAAGTCATGAGCCACTAATGAAATCCTAATAATAAAATAACTATTACAATATCTTTGGCACAATTGTTTGAAGAAAGTGAAAGCAACAAAATAAAAGAGATACGGGCTGTGAACGCCAACAGCTACCTCGTAATCTCTGAATCACCACCCTGACAATAGTACTAGTCAGTACCTCGGGGCGGAACCGATAATGCCTGAATCTGCACACATGGTGCAGGGAGTAATGTGAGTACTTCCAACTCAGTGAGTGATAAATATAAATAATGACTGAAAGTAAGAAACACATAGGACTTAAAGCAATCCACGATGGAACAGTAAAAACATGTAACATCTCAAATAGATAACGTGAAGCAAATGGAGACAACACCAACACAACCAAAAATGCAATGCAATGCTAGTCACGCTAGTCAAGGCTAGTCATGACCTGTGGCGGCGTGCCACCCGATCCATTTAAAAATATTTGAAAACAGCGTATGTGTTTCACAACCAAGTTGATGAAATGCTTCATGCAACAACAATGGCGGTATGCCCGATAACACCCCTATAGGGTCCACGTAACTGGCGGTATGCCCAACATTATGATACAACATACAACAACAATCACCCTTGAAGGGTTCATATGACCGGCACGAAGCCCAAACGTGGCAATTAGCCTAATTACAATAATATCAAACGAGTTTCAGTCATGAACACAATAGAAATCATCAATCGGGGTGGACCAAGTCCCAATCCCCATACATAAACAAGCCCATGCTCATCACCGAGCATGTACCTCACCTCATTACAGTATTAAGAGGTGCAATCCCGGGTTTCGAACCCTCAGGACGTCATTTACAAGTATTACTCACCTCGAATTCGGCTAAGTCCTTAGCCCGCGACGCTCTTGCCCTTTGTGTTGGCCTCCTCGCGCGTCAAATCTATTCAATTTCACAATCATTATGTCAAATTAAGCTATGGGGTCAACACCCAGGCAAAAACAATCAGAATTACTATGAAATTCCCAATTCGGCAAAACCCGGGCCCCGGTCCCACTTCTCGAAATTCAGAAATTATTACTAAAACATGTTCTTTATCTCTTTACGAGTTCACCCATATAAGATTCGTCGTGTTTCGACTTTGAATCGG
>MCJB01040338.1:38873-76484 GCA_002018475.1 Nicotiana obtusifolia | reverse complement strand
TTCGTTTCCAGTCAACATAATTCGGACCCTCTAACTTGTTTTGGTTCAGAATAACGGTAAGTGGGTTGAAGGAAGACATGATTAATCTGGGAGATATAAACATCAAATAGATCATTAGATATGTTGAACAAATAATAAAATTCAAACCACATCACACATAAAACCATGCTTACCGAATAGTTAGATTCGATAGGGAAACTTAACTATTCATGCAAAATATATGAGTCATGCCAGATATATTACCCCATAAAAATCAGAACCAACTCAGATGGAGAGTAAACTGATAATTTATATTAGGTAGATATCACATTAAATTATCCCTAGTTCCATTGAACCAACGTGTAACTCAGATGGAGAGTCAAAACAAGTTATCAATTAATTAGGGATTACAGCACAGTAATTAACCACAATAAATCTATCCGATGGGGAGGAAGACCTATGTCAACACATAAATTTATTATATTACTGTTATTTATAATGGAGACCATAGAGAATGAACCCTAACACCATTATTTGTTAAAATAAAAATTTCCGGTTAATAAAATTTATTCTAAAAATAGAAAAACGCCCAAAAACCCATCTAAACGACCCCGAATGGCCAAAAAACGTCTCTGATCACTGCAAAGCAGTGAGTATTGATCATTGGGCCGTTTCCGATGAACCTACCAAATTTCAGGTCAATCGGAGTTCATCAAAAAAAAAATCAGAACTCCAAAACTATGACCATTCGGTAAAATCGGTTTTTTCGTTTTTATACTTTTGAATAAAATCAGATACAATCATATTATTTATACGATTCAAATAATATCCATGATTCATGAATTCATCAATTCAGACAAATTCTCATTCAAAAACAACACCAAAACTATAATTTCAGTTTCATAAAGTAACACGTTGTTTCTGATTCTAACAAGAGTGCATATCTATCAACTGGCATTAGATCATGACTTTTTGGTGCTTTGGCTGTAGTCAACTATCTCCCTCTTTTGTTTTGATCCCTTTCCTTAGAGATGATATATCCAGCTGTTTCTTTTACTCTATTCCCTGAACTCTTGATGTGATGCCGTGATCTGTGCTTGCTCCTAGGGGTGTACATGGGTTTGGTTTGAGTCATTCTTTTTCATAAATAGCTAGGAGAATTTCCAATTTAATTGCAACTTGCATGACCTCGAGCGATCTGTTAGTGCGCTCGGCTCATTTTAGTTACAGATTTCTTTAGATATTAGCAACTGAATTACGCAGAATATTAATATCTGACTATCCTCCACCTGCAATCATACTTGGATGATATGCAATTACTCCCTTCCTCCTCTTTCAATTGGATTAACTTGTGTTCCCTGACCCTTACTACTTCAACTTCTTGCGCATTTCTCATCTCCTTGCAAAGTTTATGTATGGTACACCGACGCAAAGATTCTAACTTCAACTTCTGTAACAAATAGAATTAACACAACTCTTAACCATCATTATTTTAATGGACTGAAGTGTTCTACCCAGTGTAAAGTCTACAATAACGAGAGGAATAGAATTTACGTTAGCATCCTCCAAAAGCAGGATACTATAAACAAAACACGAGGGAATAATCTACCGAAATCTGAAAAAAGGGGGATTTAGAGGAGCCTCCTTAAAAAGTGAAAAGAAGACTGGATTGTCAGGTGCATAGGAAACATCCCTCATGCAGCAAACACCTTTAGCACATTACTGCTCTTTTCCCATGGTCTCAATAATATTGTTATAAATTGTGGATTCAAGCCATTGGAAATTTTCAGGCTCAAAAGAGGTAATAAAACTTGATCCATAACTTTTACTTACATTATTCTAATATTGATTTTGATTGCAGGTTCATGCTAAGCTAGCTCGCAGACCCTTTGATTGAACATAAATGCAGGAAACGAAAAAAATTTGATGGATGAAGTAGCTAAATATGGAAGAAAGATGCAATATAATACTAATGAATTTAAGTTTTATGCACTAATGGCATAAAAAATATTCACATTATTAAAATCAGGTCATGTGTTATGTAATTAAAATAAATCTTTTAAGAAACATTAAATAATAACCCGGGAAAAATGTAACTATATAACCTGCATCACATAATATATTTCATCGATAGTATACAAAATTGCTTTCGCTTAAGTGTAAATAACTTAAATACATCCCCCGTTTCAATTCATGTGAAGGTGTTAGATTCTGTACGAAATTAAGAAATAAATAAATAAAATTTAAAATATATGGTCTAAAACAAATCGTAGAGATTTGTGTGGCCATAAATCATTCACTAACAATAAAAATAAAAAGTAAAAAGTTAAGAAAATTTGTCATTCTTTTTCTAAATAAACTGAAAAGAAAAATATGTCATGTAAAATGCGCTGGAGGGAGTATTAATATAATACATTTTGCAGTTCTTTCTTTATTGGGGAAAGGGTCAAACATACCCCTCTACTTTAGGATATTGTTCATACTCTCCATTATATTATCGGGACATATCTACCTTTTCTGTTAACAAAACTTTTTAAAAACACCGTCTATCCATCAGAAATCCACCAGATTAGTAAAATAATCATTTTAAAAAAACATCATTAACCTATAACCCGTTAAACACATCATATAAAATATGAAACCTAAATTTCTAAGACGTCTTTAGTCTTAAACGTTTTATTCATTTAGAGAGAGACCGAGAATGATGGTGGTAGTAGGATTGGTAAGAACTTATATTTTTGGTTCTTAGTTGTTTATGGTGGCATTAGAATGTCATGTTATCACTTTCGATTGTATTTTTATGTGGTTATAACATGACATCTCTTTGTCTAGTGTAATGCACACGTAACAGTTGGTTTGTATGTTGGTAACAACTGATGTATACTTTAAAAATACTTATGTTTGGTTAATACATGTAGTTAGTGTACTTAGGTTGTTAAGTAACTTTTCAACTTATTCTTGAGAATTCCTTTGATTGTTGCTTGATATTAAATTGAATCTCGTCTAATTATTTTTCTAATTTTTGTTCATTATAAGTTCATTTGTTACTAAGAATTATGAGCATCCCATCCCATAGCTTGGAATCTAACTTTGGTTCTTAAGACGTGATTTGACAATAATTACTCGTTGCCCAAATGCTTAAAGAAGAATAAGAAAATCATTGTGCGTGAATACTCATCAACAAAGGCTCACTGTTGAACGAAGAAATATTTGTAGCTGCCTTAAGACTTCTGAACTGTCAACCTAATAAAATGTTATAAGATTCAATCCATGGTGAAAAGAAAATCATGGTGAATACTTGGTACAATTCGACATGGTGAAAAAAAAGCGAGAAGGAAAAAAGAAAAGAAATTGAAAAGGTAGAATATAATAAAAATACTATAAGGATATTAAAAGGATTGTGATTTAATATATAAATGATGATATGATTGTCGGTATTTTTATGTCTTTCACTTCTTGAGTTCAACATAATTACGAAGGAGATGATTAATTTGTGAGGAAGAAGGCAGTAAAAAAAATTGGTTTAACGTGTTATTAATGAAAACACGTCTTTTTTTTTTTTTTTAATTTGGTGGCTTTCCGTCAGGTAGAGAGTATTTTTAAAAAATTTAACTAGCGATAAAGATAGATATAATTCGATAATATAACGGAGGATAAATATGAACGGTATCCTAAAATAAAAGAGTATATTTGACCTTTTTTTACTTCATAAATTTTCAGAGGTAGACAAATTAAAGTTGTCATTTTCAGTTTCTTGTAAAGTGACTACAGCCATTAATATTAGATTTTAATATGTAAGAAACTAGTTTCTAGTTGATTGGCACACTTAAGAGGGTATGCCATTGACAGGATTCTGATAGCCAATGAGAATTGAAAGCAGATAGAGAAGATATAACCCAGGTCCACGCTGGCAAACTGGAAGATATAGAGAGAGGGACCCCAAGAGACGGAGAGGATATTTGTCTTAATAAAAATAAGTAAAAAAGGGAAGCATGTGGAGATGGGAGATGCCACGAGTGAAACGCAAAGAGTCCACATGGCGAGCCATGGCAGGAACGTCGAGATCGCGCCCAACACCAACCTCTTATCATCAAAACCAATCCCTCCCTCCTAAAACGTAATTGACTCAATTCTCTCTCTCTCTCTCTCTCTCTCTCTCTCTCTTGTAATTACTTGGACAAAGAGAAGACCGTCTCTTTCATCTTCCCGAAATAGCAGATCCGCCATGTCCGCCATTGCTACTTCTGCTGCTCTCTCTTTTCCTTTCTCTTTCTGCCGTTCTACCAAGACTTTTACTACAAGAAAGGTACCTCTTTTTTACTATTGTTATAGCCTACCTTACGTTATACAAACTTTAAATTTAGCTGGATTGCTGTATCTGTTATGGATTTATCACATATCCACTTACGGTGTAAATAAACTTTTCAGCAATATATGTTACCTGCTCTAGAAGGTTACTTGACGTAATTTTTCAGGTTGCTGGTTACACTGATTATAAGTATTTACATTTAATATCGTTTAAGAGGACGTGCTAATGTAAAAGTTTTTCCATTATCAATGCATAAAAGTTAAACCCCACAAGTTCTAAATTCTTTTTTCCCTTAAAATTCGTACCCAATCAAACGCCGCCATATAAAATGAAACAAAGGGACTAAAGCTTACTAGACTCTGATGGCTCTGATCTTTCACTCAATGTTAACGGTTTGGTCATGTTTTTATGCTCTGGGGTGTTGGGTATAATAAGTACTAGTAGTAATTCACATAGTAATTGGTTGGGTTATTTGGCAAGTTATCTGAATGTGGAGAGAGCCATACATCACTTGCAATTTTCTGTTTGATGACTTTTTGAATGGACGATAATTGTGCAGTTTTGTTCATTTTCAGTGTTTCAAAGGGGGATTTGGAGTGTTTGCAGTGTATGAGGAGGCAGGTGAGTTAACAAGCAAGAAAAGCTCCTGGTTGACACTCTTTGATGTGGAAGATCCTAGGTCAAAATTTCCTCAGTCTAAAGGCAAGTTCCTGGATGCAAATCAAGCTTTAGAAGTTGCTAGATTTGATATACAATATTGTGATTGGCGAGCTCGGCAAGACGTATTAACCATAATGCTCCTGCACGAAAAGGTTTGTTCTTGTAAATAATCGTGTATTTACCCCTAATTTTTATTGAAGCTTGAAATTGAGCCGAGTTCAAAGATTCATTATATCACTAGGTCTATACATAAAGCAATAGCTTTGTATACAAATATTGTACTATGCTTCATCCTTCTAAAAGTGACTGTTCCTTCTTTGGAGTTGTTTCTGGTCATAGTTGTCTTCCTTTTCATCCTTGTACTAAGTCGTGTGACTGGTGGATACTGTCTGAGTAGGTTGTGGAAGTATTGAATCCTCTGGCACGTGAGTACAAATCTATTGGAACCATGAAGAAGGAACTAGCAGAGTTACAAGGAGCACTTTCTCAGGCTCATAAAGAGGTATAGAATAGTTTAATACTTTAATCCCATGAACAAGCTTATGTTATTGATACAAGTTACTCCTTTCTGATTTTTGGGTGGATGTGTCAGATATCAAATATTTTCCCGTTATTATTGGTTATTCAGGTCTATTTTCCTTAAAGTCTTAAACTTATTGAAGCAGAGCAGGTTTTTAATGAATAAATGGTTAATTACATAGATAAACTGGTTGGAAAATCTTACTTGTCAAAAGAAGAAAAAGAAAAAGAAAAAGAAAAGCAAACACAAAACCAAGTTTGAGGATTTTGTGTACTTTCATACAAGCCAAGTTCGGTATCTAAAGTAGTGATAGCAACAGGTACATATATCTGAGGTGCGGGTTTCTGCTGCTTTAGATAAGCTAGCTCACATGGAAGCATTGGTTAATGATAGGCTGCTTCCGGAGAGGAGTGCAGAAGAATCAGATCGCCCATCTTCCTCCACCGGTACGTCTACAGTATCTAGAGATACTGTTAAAGGCAAGCAGCCTAGGAGAACCCTCAACGTGTCAGGTCCGGTCCAAGATTACAGCTCTCATTTGAAGAACTTTTGGTATCCTGTTGCTTTTTCTGCTGATGTTAAGGAAGACACAATGGTAAGTCAATGATCCTGATTTATGGAATAATCTCATTTTCATAACTGCAGACAACATTTGATTACCAATTTCCGTATTCTCTACAAATTAATGAATTCCCAGGAAAGAAAAGGGTATGTTAAGCTTACTTAAATGGACTGATGCAATACTGTGTTGCCAACCAATAGCATGTTGTACCATCTCCTTTTGCAGTATAACACTGACCCTTCTTTTGATGGTAATTTGACTATAATGTTTCAGACACCAATTGATTGCTTTGAGGAGCCATGGGTGATTTTTCGTGGGAAAGATGGAAAACCTGGATGTGTCCAGAACACATGTGCACATAGAGCCTGCCCCCTTCATTTGGGTTCAGTTAATGAGGGTCGCATCCAATGTCCTTATCATGGTGAGAATAAGAAGAATTGAAGCATTCTTCAGTGCCAATTTCCTATTTTTGGGGAAATAGATAACGCTTAGTCAATTTGGTGCTTGATACGTGGAGAGTGCACGAAATAGCTGACATTTGTTTTTATGTTTAATTGATGATCTTTAGGGTGGGAATATTCAACAGACGGAAAATGTGAGAAAATGCCATCAACTAAATTTCTGAATGTCAAGATCAGAGCTCTGCCATGCTTTGAGCAAGAGGGAATGATATGGATTTGGCCTGGAAATGATCCTCCTGCAGCTACTCTTCCTTCTTTACTGCCACCTTCTGGATTTCAAATCCATGCAGAGGTTTGATATCACTGCCTTTACATTTTAATTGTTTTTACAAGGCTATCTAAGGACAGTATTTTAAGCTTTCCTGCCTCATTCCTGATGTTCTTGAAATTGGCAGATCGTTATCGAACTTCCAGTGGAACACGGGCTACTTTTGGACAATCTGTTGGATCTTGCACATGCTCCTTTCACCCATACGTCTACATTTGCTAAAGGATGGACTGTCCCAAGGTTTGTTCTGTTATACCGATGCTAAATTGTCTAGAAGTTAGAGTAACAGTGGTCTACTAGTATTCAGTTTTGAAACCAAAGAAAGATGCGTTTGTTCTTGAAGTCTTGGACATTATGGAACTGAAGGTGCAATTCTTGGCTCCTGCATAATTTCTTAACTTCTTAATAACTACTGATTTCTTCCCAACATAAATACTAATAAATTACCTCACTGAATTCATCATGTTTGCCGTCTGCAGAATAACTCTTCTGACTATATATGTCATTACCAAAACGATTTGGACCTCCATTGCATATTTCATTTAAGAGGTCCATTATGTTAGGTTGCTTCTTGGTTAACTTCCATAAGGTTGCTTAGAGGGTACCAAGTGAGATTAGTTGGTAGTTCTTATTTTGCTAGTTACTAATTTCTTCACATCCCATAATGAATTCTCTATAAAGGCATAGAGAAATAAATCTTTGTAATCTTGTTAATTGATGTATAAAATTAGACAAAACAAAAAAAAATGAACAGTCGTCTTGTGCATTGAGTAGAGGGAAAATATTGGAGCATTATTAGCTATGAACATGGAAAAGATTTTTCCAGTTTATGACAACCAGAACAGTGCATTACTTTATTTCTCTAGTTTACTTTTTTATTCTTGGGAAACCGGGGGGCGTGGGGGGGGGGGGTTCCTTTTTTGGATTGTCTATATCTGGCAGTAAAGGCTTGAAGATAGGAATGCTTACTAGTTACCTTTCTTTTTCAGCTTTGTAAAATTTTTGACTCCTGCATCTGGTCTTCAAGGATATTGGGATCCCTATCCAATAGATATGGAATTTCGACCACCTTGTATGGTTCTATCAACCATTGGAATCTCAAAGCCAGGCAAGTTGGAAGGGCAGAGTACCAAAGAGTGCTCTACACACCTTCACCAGCTTCATGTATGTTTACCTGCATCTAAACAGAAGACAAGGTTGTTATATAGGATGTCACTGGATTTTGCTCCTGTGCTAAAACACATCCCTTTCATGCAATACGTGTGGAGGCATTTTGCTGAACAGGTTAAATTCTATCCTTAACATTGGTAGTGTCTGTGATTACATAAACCTCGTAATGATGCTGATTGGTTTAATTGACTTCCTCAAAATATATGGCCACCTGCACAATACCTATAATGCTGAGTTCTCCTGCATAATTTTGGCCTGATTAATGTATGAAAAAGTTACCTCAGTTTCCTGTGTATTAGTCCTGGAAATAGATGCATTTAGCAAACACTTGTTAAGTTGGCAATTGCAGCCAGGAAGTGGAGATTTCTCTTGTTACCATTAACACTTTGGCTTGTGGAACAAGCATAAGATCACATCTCAAAGTTCCCAGTGCAAAGTGGCTGTAACTCTTGAATTTTCCACATCTATCTAGTTAAACAACAAAATTATTAAAACAACTAAAAGTTAAAGCTTGCCAAAATGTAAAGTAGAAACTCATTCCCTAATTTAGAGAAAAAATGTCTGCATATGTTTTTCTTGTAAACTGGATAATGCATTAAAGATTTTCCCTCCTAAAAAATGAAAAGGAAGTATTTAATAAGGTATGTTCTGATTTGTTCTTTTGTGATCTCTGCTTTGGGAAAACATTTTCAGGTTTTAAACGAAGACCTACGGCTTGTGATTGGTCAGCAAGAGCGGATGCTCAATGGTGCTAACATTTGGAACCTGCCTGTGTCATATGATAAGCTAGGAGTGAGGTATAGGATATGGAGAGATGCTGTAGAGAGTGGAGCAAAGCAATTGCCATTCAGCAAATGAACAATGGAACTAATCCAAGGACAGGTTTCGTACACTCTAAACAATTTTAGCTCATTGAAGAACTCCGGTTGCCGAGATTATCTCTTGGTATATAACGCGGTTGCCGCACTTGTTTCGCGAGGAGATACTAGAGCATCCTGCTCTTGGTGTATGGCTAAAAGGAGATGATTTCAGCATAGCTTCCCTTGTAATTAAACTGTACACTAATTGCTTTTTGGTTTATGTACAGTGTAAACAACCTTGACCCGCCATCAATTCTTTCCTGTTTCCCCTAGCGTGCCTCCTAGAGAATCTGGAGGTTTTTTTCATAGTCATGGAAATGGCCATCTGTCATGTATCGTAGTATCAACCTTCTCAGATTTGAATTGAATACACAATTTTTTGCCAAAATGAAGCAAGAGGAAGATCTAATTTTCTAGCTGTTTGATCTAGTTTGGCTAAAAGTGTATATTTGTCCACAGACTTGTGTTCTCTCAGTACTTCTGAATCAAGAAACAACGGCTACCAGTCCATGGATGGAACTGCTTAAAACAAAATTTTCGTATCATGTTATTCTACACATTAAAATGATGAATACTAATGGTCCCGCAGCATTATAATGATTCCAGGGTAGTAGAACTATATGAAACTTGATTATAGCTCGTAACAGATCTTAAATTCTGGTTCAGTGAAGAGAGGAGTCAGTTTTGTAATGTATAAGGCTACATATCAAATCAGGTTGTATCAAATTTTAATCGTAAGGTCAATTCTTAAGGTTGTACATACTTAAGACTATCAATTTTTGTCATACTAGTAAAAGGTCGATTCTTCCCCTAGACGTTAAGAGTCTGTGTAAGTTGCTGTGTATAAGGGCAATACTGCCGTCATTTAAGTTCGTAAGCACGTCCACCTTGTTTATAACAAAGAACATGTATAGGATAAAATCAGTCCATATTAAATGCTCGTTAATAAAGCGACACATGAAACCAGAGACAGGTGAAAAGCGAGACAGGTGGAAGTCAAAACCGGGGGCAGCAGTCTCGATTGGCACCGGGAGGCCCTTGAAGGGGATGTTGCTCATGGGGACAAATAAGTGCCTGTCACTTGATAGCATTCAATGAAAAATATTCTGCAGTATTAAATACTTAGTCCATTATAGAGAATATGACATTCATAGCCTGCCATTACACATTCTTCAATGGCACCCATAATTGTCATTTAAGAGGGGCTTGATCCTAGGACTTTGTTCCCTAGTTGCCACTATAAATAGGGAATCCGGAACCAAAGTGTTACTTTTTTGGACTTAAAGTACCAAAATAGGTGAAAAAACAACTGGTGACCTTTTTATGTATATCTTAGTGGCATGTTTATCCGTTAATGTATAGTGCATGTAATTCATGCGCTATACTTGTTAATTGACTGACCCAAAATAATTAATGGATATAACACATAAATTAAATGCGCTATACCCTCCAATTATTGTACCCCTCGCACATATTTTTTGCTTATTTAACGAGTTTCATTCTTTCTTCAAAAATTCATTCCCAAAAATTCAGTCTTCAACATCCTTTTTATTTTCCTTACTCATTCCGAAATATTTGTTTGCTTAACTTATTCTGATTTTGCCATAATGTCCTAAAAGCGAAAATTAGGGTTGCATTATGTCATGACCCAAGCCGGGGGGCCATGACTGGCACCCGTACCATACTTGCCGAGCACCAATGCACATTTTATGTAATCTTTCTTATTATCTATAAGGGCAGATGAGATCAGTATAAATGGTAGACATGAATCCTAAACAACCAACAATGACAGATAATGAGATGAACATATATATCATGAGCCGACAAGACTATCATGAAGCTACGTATGAGGTACGAGCTGACAAGCTGCCATGAGAGACTATACAACAAAAATTAGTCGACAAGGCAATCCAAACTATACATGAGTCGACACCTGTCTATGAGCCTCTAAAGGAACATAAGTGCTGCAACATTGCCGGAACAGGGCCCCCACATACCCATAACGCCTATAACAAAAATGCATACCAAGACCACGGCAAGTCTGAAGAAGGGATCTCGCCAATAATCGCTGAACTGGGCAGCCTACTATGGTGGGGGAGCTTCACCTACCTGTCTATCCGGACCTGCAGCACGACATGCAGCGTCCACAAATAAAAGGACGTCGGTATAAATAAAGTACTGAGTATGTAAGGCAGGAAAGCATAAGTAAGAACAAATGTAAAAAGGGATAGAGAATATACAACCTATAACATTTAGGTACCTCTGAGGGCTACATACATGAATGCATGATGCGCATATATATACACACACATAAACTTTTAAAACATATGCCTCTGTGGGCATCATTATCATCATATCGTACCCGGCCATAATAGGTTAGGTAAAAACGTACCTGGTGATCATAAGGCTCGGTAGAATCGTACCTGGTCACGTGAAGCTCGATAAAACCAATCTGATCAGTGGTTGCACAATAGGTGCTGTACCCGGCCGACTATAACGCGGCTCGGTAGAGTAAAGTAGATACCTATACATGATGTGTGCTGGACTCACTGGAATCACATTTTGAACTTTTCGGAGTGACGTAAGGTCGGTATCCTTCGTACACGTTATTAGGACTAAATCCTCATCAAGAATCTTATAAGAATCAGGAAGTACCAACAACATTGATAACATAAGAATAAGATAAGTAACATCAACATCAATCGTTCCATAAGAAGGGAAACAATGTAAGTACTGCTAGCCTCTAAGAGTAGAGTATCTTTGGAAGCTTGTTCATTACATTACGCACAATCGAAGTCGTGCAAAAGAAGGAAAAGGATAGCCTCACATACCTTGTATATACTGCCCAATCTCAGGCTATGAAAATGCCACGACTCCTTAGTCTACAATTAAGAGAAATGATACTATTGTTATCGTTTAAGCGTCGTAACTATTATGTATCAACCGTAACCTATTTTACGATGAAATGGACATCACCTACCCTATTTATATGACTTCCCAAAAGTTAAAACAATCACCAAACAGCCCAAACAACATCAATAATAATCATATTGAGCCTCCCAAGACAGTCCACCAACCAACAACATTACTAGCAAGCCTTTCGACATATATCTCACAATTTCTAGCTTCAAAGACTTAGCCGTAACTTGCACATGTAGGGTAAGAGGTTTCTTACCTTTAAATATAAGTAACAACTCCAATTTGACCACGAAATATCTCTCTAATGCTGCCACAAGAATAAGGAAGCGAAGCTAGCAATCAATTAGGGTTTTCGGCACTAGAATCACTTTAGAAGACTTGAAATCACCTAGGGTTGACATTAAAACTTGAGGGAGTATTTTACAGAACACAAAAAACTTAAAAAAACCTCCCACACAAGCTGGAACAACACAAAAATCAGCAACAAGAAAAAGAACAAGAAACTTACTAGCGCCACAGGATTCCCGACACTTGATTTGTGTTGTTTGCCCTTTGTTTTAGTCTTGGATCATGAGAGGACCTTGAGAGGGTGTTCTTAAGGTTCTAAGGTATGCATATACTGAAAAATAATGACTTAAAACGGGGTTGAGGCGTGTTATATATATCCATATGTCTTAACCGCCTATGTGGGCCCCATAGAGAGCTGCTTGGATCTCGCGAAAATGCGAATATCTCTCACCTAGGAGATCGTATCGACAAACGGTTTAATGCGTTATAAAGTAGACTCATAGATATTGAATTTGGTGGGTAGATCACCCCGTAATTCCAAGTAAATTGGGAGAAAAGCTTAGTGACATTTGACCTAAAGTATAAGTAAAATTATGAACGTTAAGTTGCGACAACTTTTGTCGACTTTTGTTTCATAACTCGTTTGACTTCAAGACTTATGAAACGGATATTATATGATTCAAATACCTTAAAACACGACCTATTGGTAATATTAATCACCTCTAAATTTACTCGAAAATATGAGTTACAACATCCTTGGTTCGTTTAACTTCTAGTACTTGTTAACCACTCTTATACACCCTTATATATCATTTAAGACCAATAGAACTAAATTCTTATCATCTCAAAGATAATCTCTTCTCGGACCTACGTAGACTAACTTACAGCGTAAGCTAACGTATGCAAATATGGGTTGTAACACCCTCCCCCCCTTAGGAACATTTGTTCTCGAATGTAACGGTTTACAGGGAGTCTAACTCATCGTGGATTTTTGACGGAAATTTCCGGCTGAATTTCCTCTATAAAATGGACACTAGCCAAACTTGCAAGCAGTTATACCTAACCTATAGGCTTACAAGTCTATACAAAGCATTATAGATATGTACATTATCTGCATATCACCATTTTGTATTAAGAAAGAGTATTCTCAAGTTATTGCTTACCTCATAGAGACGTTTTTCCTTCTAATGCGTCCTGTGTTCCCCGGGCATCCTCATTATCTTCATTCTGGAACAGGAAATGGTATTTAGACTTCATCTCATCTTCTTCTTCCCATGTCATTTCTTTCATATTATTGTTCCCCCATAATACTTTAACGGAAGCTACATCTTTGTTCTCAGCTTGCGGACTTGTCGATCTGATATAGCCACTGGCATTTCTTCATATGATAGATCCTTTGTAACTTGTACATCTTTGATAGGGATAACCCGAGTAGGGTCTCCAATACATTTCCTCAACGTAGATACATGGAATAATTGGTGGACAAATTCTAATTCGGATGGCAGTTCTAACTCATAAGCAACATGTCCAATTCGTCAAAGAATTTTGTAAAACCCGATATACTGCAGACTCAGTTTACCCTTCTTCCCAAAACGCATAACACCCTTCATTGGTGAGATCCTCAGGAAAACCCAATCACTAACCTCAAATTCCAGGTGACGGCTTCGAACATCGGAATAAGACTTTTGCTTGCTTTGTGCCGTCTTTAGTCGCTCTTGTATCACTTTCACCTTCTCAATGGCTTGGTGAATCAAATCTGGCCCATATAATTCCGTCTCACCGACTTCAAACCATCCAACTGGTGATCTACATCTCCTACCATACAGTGCCTCGTACGGGGCCATTTTAATACTGGAATGGTAGCTATTATTGCAGGCGAATTCTATGAGTGCCAGATGGTCATCCCAGTTCCCCTTGAAATCTAGAACACATGCTCGTAGCATATCTTCAAGTGTTTGAATGGTACGTTTAGCCTGTCCGTCAGTCTGCGGATGGAATGCCGTGCTGAGATTCACTTGTGTGCCTAAACCCTTCTGAAAAGACCTCCAAAAGTTAGCCGTAAATTGAGCTCCTCGGTTTGATATAATAGATAATGCCACACCATGAAGCCTAAAAATCTCCTTGATGTATAATTTTGCATAATCTTCAGCTGTTTAAGTTGTCTTAACTGGCAGAAAATGGGCACATTTTGTAAGTCGATCAAATATCACCCAGATGGATTCAAACTTATGATAAGAGCGAGGTAACTCAACAATGAAGTCCACATTAATCACCTCCTATTTCCAGGTCAGAATTTCTATATTTTGAATTAATCCACCGGGTTTCTGATGCTCAATCTTTACTTTTTGACAATTAGGGAACTGGGGTACAAATTCTGTAATAGACTTCTTCATGTTATCCCACCAATACTGCTCCTTAATGTCATGTTACATCTTTGTCGAACCGGGATGGAAGGAATATCGGGACTGATGAATCTCAATCATAATTTTCTCTCGCAACCCTGCTACATTAGGCACACATAATCGGCCCTGGTATCTTAGTGCCCTATCTCCTCCGATCTCAAAAGCCGTAATTTTACACTGCTGAACGATCTCTCTCAATCGTACTAAGGTAGGATCTTCATACTGCTGTGCTTTTACCTCGGTTACCAAAGATGATTCTGACGTATTCTGTATAGTAACACCTTCGTCATCAGAGTCTAACAATCTGATTCTCATATTGGCTAGCTGATGAAGCTCTTTAGTCAACCCCTGTCTACTTGCCTCAATTTGTACTAGGCTTCCCATTGACTTATGACTGAGAGCGTCTGCCACAACATTGGCTTTACCGGGATGGTATAATATCTCGACATCGTAATCGTTTAGTAATTCAAGCCACCTACGCTGCCTCATATTCAACTCCTTCTGCTTGAAGATGTATTGTAAACTTTTGTGATATGTGTAGATGTCAACATGGACACTGTATAAGTAGTGCCGCCAAATCTTTGAAGGATATATTACTGCCGCCAATTCCAAATCATGAGTCGGGTAATTATTTTCATGCTTCTTCAATTGTCATAGGTGCATAAGCAATCACCTTCCCACGTTGCATCAATACGCACCCCAAACCTATATTTGAGGCATCACAATATACCACATAACCTTCAGTTCCTTCTGAGAGAGTGAGCACTGGTGCAGATGTCAATCGATTCTTTAGCTCCTGAAAACTACGTTCACAAGCGTCAGACCACTGGAACTTGGTAGCTTTATCTGTTAACTTAGTCAATGGTGCTGACATAGAGGAAAACCCTTCTACAAACCGCCTATAATATCCTGATAGCCCCAGGAAGCTACGGACTTCTGACGGTGTTGTAGGTCTTGGCCAACTCTTCACTGCATCGATCTTCTGAGTGTCGACACTAATACCCTCGTCAGATATCACATGGCCAAGGAATGCTACTGAGTTTAGCCAGAATTCACATTTGGAGAGATTAGCATATAACTTACGATCCTGAAGGGTCTGTAATACTATCTGCAAGTAGCCCGCATGTTCCGTCTCCGAACGAGAATACACCAGAATGTCATCAATGAACACGATCACGAATATATCAAGATAGGGCCTGAATACACTATTCATGAGATCCATAAAAGCTGCTGGGGAGTTTGTTAGCCCGAACGACATCACCAAGAACTCAAAATGCCCATATCTTGTTTGGAAGGCTGTTTTTGGAATATCCTTCTCCTTGACCCTCACCTGATGATACCCTGAACGTAAGTCTATCTTGGAAAAATACTTGGCACTCTGGAGTTGGTCAAACAGGTCGTCAATCCTTGGAAGTGGATATTTGTTCTTTATAGTAAACTTATTCAACTGTCAATAATCGTTACACATCCTTAACGACCCGTCTTTCTTTCGTACGAACAAGACTGGCGCACCCCAAGGTGAAGTGCTAGGTCTAATGAAGCCCTTATCCAGTAAGTCCTTCAACTGCACCTTCAACTCTCGCAACTCTACCGGGGCCATCCTGTATGGAGGGATAAAGATCGATTGAGTGTCAGGAAACACATCAATGCTAAACTCAATCTCCCTTTCAGGAGGAAGACCTGGGAGTTCATCTGGAAATTCATTGACCACAGGGATTGATTGTAGAGTAGGCGGCTTCGCTTCCGCATCCCTAACGCGAACGAGATGATAAATGTAACCCTTTGAGATCATCTTCCTTGCCTTAAGATAGGAAATAAACATACCTTTCGGCATAACAATGTTCCCCTTCCATTCGATGACGGTTTCACCAGGAAACTGAAACCTAACCATCTTCGTACGATAATCAACATTTGCATAGCATGAGGCCAACCAGTCCATTCCCATTATCGTATCGAAATCAACCATTTCTAACTCAAATAAATTCGCTGAGGTTTGACAACTACAAATCATCACTATACAACCTCTATATACCCTTCAAGCAATCACTGATTCTCTTATCGGAGTAGATACCACAAGTGGTTTACTTATTAATTCAGGTTTGACGCCAAACTTATTAGCCACAAAGGGTGTAACATATGATAATGTAGATCTCGGTTCAATCAACGCATATACATCATAAGAAAACACAGAAGATATACCTGTAACAACATCCAGAGATGACTCGAGATCCTGTCGACCTACTAGAGCATATGTTCGATTTTGAGTACCACTCGAACTCGGCACTGCATCTCTACCTCTACCACGACCTGTCGACTGCTGAAAATCCTGTGCTGGAGGTCGAACTGATGAGGAAGAACTAGACACAGATCCAGTCGGCTGAGCCATACCACCACCTCCTCTGTTAGGACAATCCCGCCTCATATGGCTAGGCTGTCCGCAAGAATAGCATGTATCAGAACCTCGACGGACCAGTCCAAAGTGGGCCTTGCCGCACTGATCACAACGAGGTGTTGGGGGTCTCGTCTGACTAGTATCCCTATGATATTGTGAGCCTGATGCCAGCGAACTCTGACCTGAACCATAATAGGTAAATTGATCATACTGAGGCCTCTGAAAGCGTGGAGGAGCACTAGCTGCAAGTGAGGCCAAACTCCGCGAAGACTGGGGCCTGACACTACCTCTGAAGTCACCAGAATACCCTGCAAATCTCTCCCTCTTATGCTGGCCCCTATCCTTCTCCCTATCTGCTCTTTGCAGGCGCTTACGATCCTCTAGTGTCTGGGCATAAGCCTGAATACGGGAAATATCCATGCCCTCTATCAAGGAGGCTGTCGTGCACTCATTTATCAGATGTGGTCCCAATCCGTTCACGAATAGGTGCACCCTATCGCTCATCTCGGCCACCATATAGAGAGCATACCTTGCTAAACAATCAAACTGCATACTATACTCTCGCACACTCATATTACCCTACCGAAGGTTCAAGAGCTTATCAGCTCTAGCTCGTCGTACCTCAACTGGCAAGTAGTGACGAAGAAAGGCCTTAGAAAATTCCTTCCACACATGTGGAGGAGCGTTCAGACCCCTGGATCTTTCCCAATTATCATACCAGAAAAATGCTAAATCCCGTAATCGATAAGAAGCCAACTCTACTGCCTCCGTATCACTAGTGTGCATAACCCGCAGTGTACGATGAACCTGATCAATAAAAGTCTGCGGGTCCTCCTTTGGGTCTAACCCGTTAAACACTGAACGATCCAGATTAATAAAATCATGAAATCTCGCACTAACCTGTTTATCAGCAGCACCGGTATTTTGCCTCTGAGCCTGAGCAACTACAAAGCTAGTCAACAATTATACCGCACTCCGCATATCCTGGTCTGTGGTACCAGTTGGACGAACTGGAGATGCTGGGTGTCTTCTAATATCCTCTGGAGGAGAATGAGTAAATGAGGTCTGAGACACCTGACTGGTACCCTCTCCCGCAACTGTATCAAGGCGTATACTAATCACTTGCTTCCTAGTCGTGGGCATCGCTGAAAAGAACATGGTGAATATTAGAGACGAATACTTACAACTCAGCTCTGCGTCACGATCTAGATTTAGGAAAAAAGGTAACAACCCTAAATGTCATGCAGAGCCTCCTAATTATAAATGTGGCGCGCTACACATCCATAATCAAAACTCTACTAGACACAACTCATAGACAACCCCTAGGACAAACTTGCTCTGGTACCATATTTGTCACGACCCAAGCCGGAGGGCCATGACTGGTACCCGGGCCATACTTGCCGAGCACCAATGCACATTTTATCCAACCTTTTTTATTATCTATAAGAGCCGATGAGATCAGTATAAATGGAAGACATGAATCCTAAACAACCAACAATGACAGATAATGGAATGAACATATATATCATGAGCCGACAAGGCTATCATGAAGCTACGTATAAGGTACGAGCTGCAAGCTGCCATGAGAGACTATACAACAAAAATTAGTCGACAAGGCAATCCAAACTATACATGAGTCAACACCTGTATATGAGCCTCTAAAGGAACATAAGTGCTACAACATTGCCGAAACAGGGCCCCGACAATACCCATAACGCCTATAACAAAAATGCATACCAAGACCGCATCTCGCCAATAACCGCAAACTGGGAAGCCTACTATGGTGGAGGAGCTTCGCCTACTTGTCTATCCGGACCTATAGCACGACATGTAGCGTTCACAAATAAAAGGACGTCAGTACGAATAAGGTACTGAGTATGTAATGCAGGAAAGCATAAGTAAGAACAATAATATAAAAAGGGATAGAGAATATACAACATATAAAATCTAGGTACCTCTGAGGGCTACTGACATGAATGCATGATGCATATATACATATATATACACACACACATAAACTTTTAAAACATACGCCTCTGTGGGCATCATTATCATCATATTGTACCCGGCCCTAATAGGCTCGGTAAAAATGTACCCGGCTATCATAAGGTCGGTAGAATCGTACCCGGCCACGTGAAGCTCGGTAAAACGCAACTGATCAGTGATTGCACAATAGGTGCCGTACCCGGCCGACTATAGCGCGGCTCGGTAGAGTAAAGTAGATACATATATATGATGTGTGCTGGACTCATTGGAATCACATTTGAACTTTTCGGAGTGACATAAGGTCGGTATCCTCCGTACACGTTATTAGGACTAAATCCTCATCAAGAATCTTGAAGTACCAACGACATTGATAACATAAGAATAAGAGAAGTAACATTAACATCAACATCAATCGTTCCATATGAAGGGAAACAATGTAAGTACTACTAGCCTCTAAGAGTGGAGTATCTTTGGAAGCTCGTTCATTACATTACGCACAATTGAAGTCGTGCAAAAGAAGGAAAAGGATAGCCTCACATACCTTGTATATACTTCCCAATCTCAGGCTATGAAAATTCCACGACTCCTTAGTCTACAATTAGAGAAATGACATTATCGTTATCGTTTAAGCGTCGTAACTATTATGTATCAACCATAACCTATTTTACGATGAAATGGACAGTACCTCCCCTATTTATATGACTTCTCACAAGTTAAAACAATCACCAAACATCCCAAACAACATCAATAATAATCATATTGAGCCTTCCAAGACAGTCCACCAACCAATAACATTACTAGCAAGCCTTTCGACATATATCTCACAAGTTCTAGCTTCAACGACTTAGCCGTAACTCGGATAATATTAAATACATGTATAAGAGGTTCCTTAACTTTAAATAGAAAGAAAAACTCCAATTTGACCACGAAATATCCCTCCAATGCTACCACAAGAACAAGGAAGCGAAGCTAGCAATCAATTAGGGATTTTCGGCACTAGAATCACTTTAGAAGACTTGAAATCACCTAGGGTTGACATTAAAACTTGAGGGAGTATTTTACAGAACAAAAAAAACTTAAAAAAACCTCCCACATGAGCTGGAACAACACAAAAATCAGCAACAACAAGGAGAACAAGAAACTTACTAGCGCCACGGGATTCCCGACACTTGATTTGTGTTGTTTGCCCTTTGTTTTAGTCTTGGATCATGAGATGACCTTGAGAGGGTGTTCTTTGGGTTCTAAGGTATGCATATACTGAAAAATAATGACTTAAAACGGGGTTGAAGCATGTTATATATATGCATATGTCTTAACCGCCTATGTGGGCCCCATAGAGAGCTGCTTGGCGCAGTCTCGCGAAAATGCGAATACCTCTCACCTCGGAGATCGTATCGAAAAACGATTTAATGAGTTAGAAACGAGACTCATAGATATTGAATTTGGTGGGTAGATCACCCCGTAATTCCAAGTAAATAGGGAGAAAAGCTTAGTGACATTTGACCTAAAGTATAAGTAAAATTATGAACGTAAGTTGCGACAATTTTTGTCGACTTTTGTTTCATAACTCGTTTGACTTCAAGACTTATGAAACGGATATTATATGATTCAAATACCTTAAAACACTACCTCTTGGTAATATTAATCACCTCTAGATTTACCCGAAAATACGAGTTACAACATCCTTGGTTCGTTTAACTTCTAGTACTTGTTAACCACTCTTATACACCCTTGTATTATTTAAGACCAATATGACTAAATTCTTATCATCTCAAAGATAATCTCTTCTCGGACCTACGTAGACTAACTTACGGCATAAGCTAACGTATGCAAATATGGGTTGTAATACATTACATGGGGAGGGAGGGGAGGTTGTCGTGAAGAATATCTCAGTACACTATAGTTGTTCTCCACAGTGTATTGTTAAGTTTCCACTCACATTGGATTACGATAGATTGGTAACTTTGATATGTAAAAGAATGAGTGTGAGCAAACATTCAGTTTATATTAATGTAACCGGAAGATATCCATATTCGCCTACTCCGCAAGGAGTTCCTTGTTATGTTGAGTTTAACGTCGAAGACGATTAAACTCTAAAAGATTTTTTGAGGACTCCGGATGAACACCGGAAACTTCTTGTGATAACAATGCTGGAAATGTACGTCAAGTCTGAAGATGTCCGCAATATTGAGATTCCGCAAAATAGGGATAACCCTCAATCATGTGCTGGTGTTTTTGGAGCAGTTTTATCTGAACATGTTCCGTTTGAAAGAGTCTGGCCAGATCTAAATTTATCTCCACGGGCAAATGAGGAGTGAGGACGTAATTTCTCTCCAAGTTAACATAATTCTCATGCCGAGTGGTAAATTTCAATTTTCCTTTTCTTAGTATGATTTTTTTTAATGTATTATATTCATGCTAACATTCATATATTCCAAGGGGGGTACTTATCAGATATGAATTTTACAAGTTATGAACCAACCAACAATTGGAATATGCCCAATTTTGGTGGTTTGGATCATGCTGGTCCATCCACGAGTCATCAACAATTCGATAATGTGTATCATAGGTTATCAACAGATTATGAATTATAATTTAAGATATAAAGTTAATATATAATATTGGGATTATTTTGAGAAAATCATTGTTTTATTGGTTTTGTAGTGAACACGAGCAACATGAAGGTCTTGTCCTTTCTCAGTTGCCCGAAGATGATATATTTAATCATGACCTGGCAGATACACAGAGTCAGAAAGATAATAGTGATTATGACAGTAATGCTGATGAGTCTGGAGATGATACACCCTTCCTTGATGAGCGCGATAATGATGGGAAAAGGCACTTTGCTGATGAGAATAAGAATGAGCAACCTGATTTGACGAGGGAGCATGTTGCTACCAATGAGCATACTCCATATATGCAGACTCCACCTACCGTTAGACCCAGAGTGTACGAGTCCCATGTGCCTTTTCATTCAAGGAAAATTTCCTACCTTGATCAGTTGCTCAGTTTGCAGGATGTGAATGCCCTCACAAGGGATCTTGATGAAATTCGGACATCAATGTGGGATGAATCTAGACCAACAGAGCTGTCAAAGAATATGCTTTTTGCTGATAACGTGCGCCTTAGCAGGGCGGTGTGAATTTAAAGCATAAAACACTGTCGTGAGATCGAGGTTCACGAGTCATCTCCGCAAGTATATGAGTTTATTTTTCGTAGATGGTTTCAAGGTTGTAGATAGATGCTGCGTGCCAGAAAGTTGAAAATAAATATGTGGATTGTGGGGAAATACATTGGCAGCCACACTTGTGATATGGACACATTCAATGGGAATTATTTTAACTTGAATGTTGACTTGATTTCTCTTGTCTTGATTCCACATATTGAATTGTCCATAAGATACATGATTAAAGAGTGTACAACATTTTTCCACCAAGTATATGGTCGTACCATTACCAAAAGAAAGGCGTTTTTCGGGCGTAAACATGCGTTTGAGAATTTTTATGGTAAATGGGATAAGTCATTTGCCGCTCTACCCAGGTACATGGCTGCTTTGCAACACTTTAACCCCGGGACTATTGTTGAATGAAAGCTTGAGCGGAGTCCTGGAATACTAGAATTCATATTTAGATATGTGTTCTGAGCATTTAAACCAGCCATTGATGGTTTTGTGTATTGTCGACCGGTAATCTCAATAGACGGCACTCATGTCTATGCAAAGTATGATATTAAGATGTTGATTGCCATTGCAGTAGATGCTAATGGAAGCATATTTCCCCTCGCATTTTCTATTTGTTCCAATGAAAGTCGAGAGACTTAGACATGATTTTTAAACCACTTAAAGGAGCACGTTGCCAGACAAAGTTCAAGTATTTGTCTAATATCTGATCGGCATGGTGGCATTTTAAGTTCTGTATAGACTTTGGTTTCATGGAAGGAACCATATGGCTACCACCGTTACTATGTTAGGAACTTGAAGACCAACTTCTAGCGGGTTATCCGAACAACAGCTTACATGATTTAATGTAAATTGTTGCAACAGATCATCAAGAGTGTAAATTCAGGATGCGAATGGAATTGATTAGGCAGGAAGACCCAGGAGCATATCGTTGGTTGATGCAACATGAACTTGATAAGTGGACTTTGCATAAGGATGGTGGCAGAAGATAGGGAATTTTGACTACAAATGTGTTAGAGTCTTTCAACGGGTTGTTGAAGTCTACCCGTGGATTTCCTGTCACTGCCATGGTGCGGATGTCATTCAAGAAGATGGTGGAGAGGTTTGTTAAAAGATCCCGAAGTGCATCTTCCTTGTTGGAAAGGGGTTTTCAATTTATGCCAATGCCAATGAAATGATTTGAGAAACATAGACTGCGAGCACAACGGCTTACATATTCACAATATTGCAATGAGCAAAATATTTTTGAAGTTCGCACTAGTTTGCATCAAAATCGCGGTAATAATACCCACAACTTCAATGGATCCAACAGATTATGTTCGTGTAGGAAATTGTTGATCTATCACTTGCCATGCTCGCATGCCATGAAGTGCTTTCAACATGCTGGTTTTGTTGTGACGAGGTACATTGATAAAGAATATAGTGTTGCTGCATGCATAAACACCTATAGCGACCACTTCCAACCAGTGAAGATGAGCATTATTAGCCGCCGGAACCATTTAAAATGGTGTGTAACAAGCATTATGTGCGTCGCCAGCAAGTACAAAAAAGAACACGGATACAGAATCAAATAGATGTTGGTGATACCGTTCATGCGCGTAAATGTGGTATATGTTTCCAAGCAGGAAACAATCGCCGTAAATGTCCTTCGGTCGGTTTGGGAACTGTGGTAATTCAGCTCCCGATGGCAGTTCATCTAATGTGCCAAATTTTCAAGGATAAACTTAGTTTATTGCAGTATATTTTGTTGTACTAAATGTCTGTAATGGTGCTGCTTGCAATATTTATTAAATAAAATTAAGTTTCCAGTAGTCTTTAATATAATCGACAATTAGCATTGAAGATTCAATACAATAATTAAAAATAACTTCAAGAAATAAATAACAATTTTTATTCGCCATTATCGTCACTGTCATCGTCTTCATCTTCTTCGTCAACATCTTGTACGCATCCTTCTGGACCGAGGGCATCATAATCTAGGCTCCAGTTGACACACATTTCTCGTATTTCATCGCTATCGTCAATAAGACCACTTGCTTGATTTCTACAACAATATGGGACTCCTACGTCCAACGTATGGGGTAGAAACTTTGGTAGTCCTTCCCACTCGACAACTGTTGGAAATACAGGATAATCAATGTCTCTATGCAATTTTCTATTCTCTAATAAATCCCAATACTGATCCTCCATTCTTTGCAGGTAGTTAAGATCATCCAGTACATGATGAACGGCTAGAGCCTTTTCCATCTCTAAAATCACCTTTATCAAATGCCGAATCACTTTTGGTTCATCTTTGTGTGTGTTTGTTTGAAATGTTGCGGACAATGCTTGTGGTACAACTAGTCCATGCCAATGGCATAGTACTTCATAATCACACCTTTTTGAGTAAAGGGGAACCCATTGTAGTTTTTCACCCCAAATTCACATACCTTCAGGCTTTGTAGTATGTGATTCCCCCTTAATAATGCGCCCTGCAACTTTGAGATTGTATGTATATTGATAGGCTTATTTTTCAAGAGATGTAGAACACCATACCACTTGTCATCCATCAAATTAGCATAGCAACCTAGCATGTTTTTTTCAAGGTAGCGATCGATTGTGTTATGACGTGTTCCATGTGGATCTGTTGAACTACCTTCACTTTTTTGCCTCTTCTTAAACCACTTATTAAATGTTACTGACATTTATGAAATAGATGTTGTAATGATTTTTGAAATGGTTTTTGACAAAGTGGAATGTCGGTTCAACTTAAAAAGAACTAAATTGCATGAACTTGTACGTTAAATATAGCGCATCAACAATATGTGTTATGTTTGTTATCATGTCAACCTGAAAAAGCTGCACGAACTTGTACCTTAAAGAATCATTAGCACGCGAAACATAACACATCAATAGTATGTGTTACGTGTATTATCGTGTCGACCTGAAAAAAGCTGCACGAACTTGTACCATAAAGATTCATTAGCACGCGAAACATAACCATCAATAATATGCATTATGCGTATTGTCATGTCGACCTGAGAAAGCTGCATGAACTTGTACCATAAAGAATCATTTGCACGCGAAACATACCACATAAACAATATGTGTTATGTAACCTAAAATCATTCATAGCTACCTATAAAACTCCCTTGCATTTTACATTATTATTTGCGGATTAACCAATGAAAAAAGCAACTTTTCATAAATTTTTCATGTTCGAGCATTACGACATGTCTGGACGCAATGACGTACCAAGGTGTTATTGTGGCAAAAGTACGATTTTGAATCCATATTGGTCAATTTGCAATCTAAGTCGCAGACGTTGGATGTGTAAACAAGTTCTAAGTTATTATTATTGAAAGTTATGTTGGTTAATATATTATTTATAACATGTTAATTAATAGTCTTTGTTGTCATCCCCATTTGTAGGACGAAAATCAATGTGGTTTTGAACAATGGTATAATGAACTTATTAACCAGGAATACTATAAATCATGTTTGCTAAACATTTGAAATTTGACTGGTGAGTACGAACTTCAAATCTTGAAACTCCAAGAACAACTTGCGGCAGTGAAGGAGAAACTGAAAGAGGCAGAAGAAGAAAATAATCGGTTGGCAAAAAAATTCAGTGGTTGAAGCAGAGAATAGTGGCGATAGTGACTAAGCAAATATATGGCTATTTTAAGTGTAATTTTTTAATTTTATGTTGTACGTCTCATGTATTATGTGTAAGTTTTTATTGAATTTTAATTTATGTTAATTTGTCTTTTTTTTGGGTTCTAGTTTTAAACTAATAAATAACCCAAAAAATAAAAACAAATGCGCTTATAATGTAAAACATCAATAATTTTACTATTAAATATTTAATGTCATATATACAAATTAAAATACATATCAATGCGTCCCACAGCCTGTATGCTTTAAAGCATTGGCTGGCCTGAGGCGCATACCATCCCGCCTGACTATACTATCAGGATCATCTTCATCCCGTCTCCTCTTTATCTGAGGATGTGCTGCAACATGATCAGAAGGAAAGCTGGCAGACTCAGTAGAAGCGGCCGTTGGCCCATCAATAACCTACAAAATAATAAGATATTTTACTATTTGAAATATAGAATACTAACATATGTGTTTTAATGGTCAAGCCTTAGCGGGCTCCTGAATAAGATCATCCGTTTCTGGCAAGCGAGTATCACACAATGTGGCCTTCATGGTGGGTGATGACAAAATATTTAAAAAAAATAAACAATTTAGATATTATTGACTAATCTATAAGGTAAAAACAAATTAAAATAATAGTAATACAAACAAACCTGTGTATGAGTAGGCACACAATGCTCTGTTGGAACTCCGAGGTGTACTGGAGTAGATGAAGGATGTGACGTCTCCACCTGATATGATGTCTCCCTCTCTGTGCGTGAAGTATCCTCATCTGCCCTCGATGAAAAGCCATAACTCAGTCGTCGGCCACTATGCACCTCTCGTATCAGACGATTTTCAGCAACCGTCGACAGCTCTGGATGACCAGGAAAATACTGATCCCAATAATACTGCGTAATGGCGATGCCCACGATCAACACTGAAGCTAACGGGGTCAACTGTGAAGTCCGTAATGGCAGTTGAAGGCTGAATGACAATATATCACGAGGAGCATCGTGTGGCTCAGGGTAGTCACTTGACTGATCATCTCCAATATCCTCCACGGGTGCCTCAACGCCCCTTTGCTGGGGACCCCGTCCTCGCCGACCACCACGACCACGTGGGTCACCCTTCCTCTTTGGCCACACCTGCCGTGTCTACCACGTGTGGCCCATAATGGTACTGCTCAGGAGGCACATACACAGCCTCGTAACCTAACCGCGCATCCTCTCGGGCAGCTCTCGTTGTGTAAGCAGCAAGATCAACAACCCGACGATCAAACCCGTGCACAACTGCTGCTCCGTCGCCTGCATGCTATAACATCTCCAGTCCAAACTGGTAGAAAAGGTGTAAGCCAATAGCCTGGATAACATATAATATATTTATTAAGGAAGGATGTTAAGGTTGTCACGACCCAATTTCCTATAGGCCGTGATGGCACCGAACGTCGTCGCTAGGCCAGCCAACGGTGAACTAGCCATGTATTTATTCTTTTAACATTTTAGAAATAGTTAAATTTTTTATTTATTAAATAAGTAAGAGGTGAGAAATTTAATAAAATAAAGTGCGAACGATTTTTAAGAACATGTGTGGTGAAATAAATACTCAAAATCATCAAGTCTCTACTAGTAAAATTCCAAGACCTGGTGTCACAAGTGTATGAGCTACTAGTAGAATATATAGAATACTAACTACTGTCTAAAACAAAGTAGACCGAAAGTAAATACAAAAGAGAGACTTCGGGTGCTGTAGAAGAGACTCGAAAAGCCGCTCACCGCTAAGTCTCGGAGTATCAGGAGTGCGCGTCGGGATGACTACCAGATGCACCTGCCTCAGAACCTGCACGATTAGTGCAAAAGTGTAGCGTGAGTACATAAACAACATGTACCAGTCTAACCTCGAAGAAATAGTGACACAGGATCGACTTCAACACTTACTATGGGCGGGCCAACAATAAAATACATAAATTCTAAATAGGTATGATACATGAAAATAATAAATATGATACAATGTCAAGCAGAGAACAAATGACCCATTAACTAATAATAAATTTCAAAGTCTCCAACCAACATGTATTAAACCCGAATCAACTCTGTCATTTAATAATTATAACCTCTTGAGCCATAAAAAAATATCAAGTGTAATCAGGTTACGAGTATTATTACGCACGATTTATGCCGAAGTTGTACGGCCCGATCTAAACATATACTGTGTGCACTACTGAGGGTCGAACAACACAAACCATAGAAAATCTTCCCATGAGAGTAGAAAAATTTACCTAAATTCTTCCCAAAAATAAAAAATTTAAATTGGAGAGTTTCAACCTTACAATCCCTAATCTCAGCTTTATTTTAGGCAATTAATATGCATAATAAACATAATAGTACAATCAAGGCATGATGTAAATCTACGACTACCCGGACATCCCATGGAATATAGCTATGCACGGACTCTCATCACCTAGTACGTATGTAGATCCCACACAAGTAATTCACAACAAAATACACATACGGGGATGAGTTCCCTCTTACAAGGTTAGGCAAGAGACTTACCTCGTTCTCAAGCTCACTCTCGATCCACAAATGTGCTTTAAATCCTCAATTCGGTAGCAAACAACCTGAAACTAGTCAAATGTTATATAAATTAATCAATACATGTTGAAAGTTCATAATGTAACTATTATAGTAATTACCCAACCCTATTTGAAAGATTCCTAAAATTCATCCCTCGGCCCACATGCCCGGATTCCGGAAATTTTTGAAGATAATTTTTACCCATAAGCTCACGAACTCAAATATATAATTTTCACCCAATTCCATAATCATTTTCGTAGTTAAATCCTATTTTTTATCAAAACCTAGGTTTTTCATCTCAATCCAAAATTTTCACAGTTTTTCATGTTAAAATCTACCCATAATCTATATATTTAATTTACATTGGATAGAAATTACTTACCTCCAATAGCTAGGCGAAAGCCCCCTCTCTAAGCGTTCCAAAATTGCCCAAGGAATGTAATAAATGAACCCAAAATGGTCTAAGTCCCGACTTAAATTAAGCTTCTGCCTCTAGCAATTTTCGCTTATGTGGACTTGAGGCCACATCTGCGAAAAAGTCATCCTATGTGTGGTCCTAGCCCAGGCTGGCTGACCCCCGTCCCTGCGGACGGGCTCCCGCTTCTAAGGAGGGTGGAGCGCATCTGCGGCTTTCTCTCACCTGCAGACTTCTCATTGCAGAAGCGAGGCCGCTTCTGCGCACGCCCCTCTGCTTCTGCAGACCACTGGCCAAATGCCCAAAGCCACTTCTACGGCCAAGAGCTCGCACCTGCGGCCAAAAGCTCGCAGGTGCGGGCACACCAGAACTGGTGTACCAGCAGCCTCCTTTTAAGCTCTAACTCGATCCGTGCAACGTCCAAGTAGCAGTTGAGGCCCCCTAGGCCTCGTCCAAACATACCAACAAGTTTGTAAACATGAGATGGACTCGCTCGAACCGTTGGAACGCGGAAAACAACACCAAAACTAAGAATCATACCCCCAAACCAAATCAAATCAACTTATGAACTTCAAGTTCTTCCAACTTGCTCCGAGCATGCCGAATCGTACTTAAACTACTCGGAATGATACCAAATTTGCGTCCAAGTCTTAAATCACCGTACATAACTATTACCGGTCTCAGTATCCCAAACGGACCTTGATAACACCAAAACCTACTTCAAACCAAACCTTCAATAAGCCAACTTTCAACTTTAGGCGCCGAAACGCTCCCAAATCACCCAAAACTCGATCCGAACACACGCCCAAGTCCAAATTCATCATATGAACCTGTTGGGTCCACCAAATCCCGATTTCGAGGTCGTTTACTAGAAATGTTGACCCAAGTCAAACTTAGCCCTATAAAGGCAATACTAAGGAACTAAGTGTTCCGATATTAACCCGAACCCTCCCAAATCCTGAACTAACCATCCCCGCAAGTCATAAAATAGTAATAGCACATACGGGGAGTCTTATTTAGGGGAACGTGGACTAAGAAAGCAAAACGACCGATCGGGTCGTTATAAAGGTAATGCAACATGATAAGTAAGTATATCAAATAATATACCAGTGCCTCCTGCCTCCCGGCGTATGAAACATACGGACCACCATCGTGATGAATGGGATCCCCGATCAGAAGGCGAATAACACGACGATACCAAACCATGTACTCATGCTCCCTGTCAACACGTCATGTGGAGGGTATTGGGGAATCATACCATATCTCTAATCCCAATCCTCTATCTGGGCCTCTAGCCAGGTCAAGTATGTCTGGTCGACCTTGCTGTGATCATCTTGCTCGTAATGTGTGGAATGCCAACTAGGAAGAATAGGTATAAGCTGGCGTCAACCAAACTGTCGAAGGACTCGATTGGTGGCATGATGCTCGACTTGAGACATATAAGTGAGACTGAAGACATCCACATAGCTCGATCGCAGGAGCAATAATCTGGCAATCCAGCGATGAGCTCGTCGTTGTATGGCCCCTATATGAACTATTTATTAATGCAAACATCGTAAGTAAATGCAAGACATATTTGCATTATCAAACAAACTTAGTCGAATATTTACCTGAGCGCCTTCAAGTAAGTTCAACAAATCCCTGTAATAAGGGAGATGATGTCCAGCCTTGACCTCGCGGGCGCGACCTCGCCTATCTACCCACCTCCTAGCAAGTGGTAGAAATAGTGGAGGTGGTACATCTGGAGCTATCAATGGGAGAGAGAGCTGTATCTGCAAGAACCACTCCCAACCCCAAACCTAATATTGAATGTGGACGTAAATTTTAGTGATTTTGTACTATCTTTATTATAATCATTAAAAAATGATAATGTTATCACCTGCAGCATCGGAATAAAATCGGCAACGTCTCTCATGTTACCTATGGACGCCCTGCACAACTGCCTATAAAGATAGGCTAGAACAGCTCCACCCCAGCTGTACGTAGGTAACTCATATAGCCGCTCTAGATGATGCAAAAGTCGCAAGCTAACAAGGTTTCCCGAAGTTTTCGTGAAAAGAATACCAACAAACAACATCAATAGCAAAAGAGTACCACCAAACAACATCAATAACAATAACCTCATCTACCACTCAATAGCCTCTATGGGTAAGTCATCAGTAATCTCCGCGTGCAGCGCCACCAGATTCTGCCTAACGGGCGACAACTGCAATCGACTAGCACCACTTATAGTATTCAGCTCCAGCGGCTGGAAACCAGTGAGCCTCTGCAAAATATGTAAATACTAGATAATCATCTCTTGTATAATCCATAAGAGCTTGCGGGTAGCTGACATCCATACCATCAACGGGCAACCCGAATAGAACCTTCACGTCCTCTAGCGTGATGATAGCCTCGCCGATAGGTAGATGAAATGTGTGAGTCTCCAGTCGCCACCACTCTATCATAGCCGTGATCAGGGGCTAGTCGAACTGCAACCGAGCGATCTCTATTATCCGGTAAAACTCTGTTTGCTCAAGGCATGTAATTGTACAGGGATGAAGTGGCTGGTCCCTAATGAACTCCCAAAGATCGTTTATACTTATGGGATGGAGGGTTTGGGACAACAACTGTCCACCCTGGAGAAATAGTAGCTCTAGAACAGCAGGTCGAGGATGCACTGACGGAGGATCCATCACGATGTCTGCAAATTGAATAATATTAATTAAAGTATTTTTCTCTTTCATCGTTTAACATCTTTAAATATATTGCGATATTTTTTATATTAATATTTAATCGATCAATTTTCTATATTATTACTTAGATTGATAAATAAAATAATTATTTATATGTTAGTTTCTTAGATTTTTGACTAAAATTCGACAGGATTTTGTTTGAACTGTCAACTTCTTTTCCAAATATATTTGGATTATAAGAAAATTAAATGTTTAGTTTCCTTAAATAATCTCGGTATGTTTAATAATTATTATATAAAAAATACTAAATACTTAATATTAAATAATATTCAATATTAGTAAATCTTATTCCTGATTAAAACAATACTAAATATTTAATTTGTTTAACTATTTGATATTATTTTTAAAAATTTACTGTAAAGTATTTATTTCATTCATAACGATTTGTTGTTAAACTTTTTTATTTTACACAAAAATCCAGCAGCGTCTCTTTTGTGCTGCCAACTAATTATTTTATGATTCATATCTAATATTTGATTATTATCTAATAATACAATTAATAAACACTTAATAATTGATTAACACTTGATCCATAATTGAGTAACCAGGTTAGTTGATGAGGCACGTAGTTTTTATTCTACACTAAAGAATTCTAAAGAGCACTAAAATCACACTACTCTAAATGACTATAAACAACATCAACTAACATAAATTAAAATTTTTTATCAGTTCTACTAGGGTGAACGACACTACATAACAATAAAGGGCACTACATTACACTAAAGGGCACTAAACAACACTAAAGCCACATATTATTTTATGTACAACACTAAAGTCACATATAACACCAATTATTCAACAAAATAAAAATATACAATTTTCATAATATTTTGCAAATAAATAAACTAATCCGGATAAAAAACAAAAAAAAATTCCAAAAAACGATTACAAAAAGCATAAAACACAGTAAAAACAACTAATTAGCCAATTATATATATGAGTTATACTACAAAAGTGATTCGGAATACCTCTTTTTCGAGTTTTTTGAATTGAGAAAGAATGACGATTTGACTACCAAACCGGGCAATAAAAGAGCTCCACTACATGGCAATGCCTTGGATCGGGAGTTAGATTGCTAAAATAATAACGGGACACGATTTTGGGGGTCTGGTGGGCTCCAATGAAGCTTTAAGCTTTTAAAAATAGGGTGGGGATCGTTTTTTGTCTTCTGTCTCGAAGAAGGAGACTGGTCGTTTTGTTAATACAGGTATAGCGCATATTAGAGCGCTATGTCTGTACCTTGACCGCCTTTTGAAAATCAGGTATAACCTTAACGGACAAACGTGTCGTTAAGGTATAGCGCAGGTAATTCATGAGCTATACATAAAAAGGCCGCTAATTATTTTTTCACCTATTTTGGTGCTTTGAGTTCAAAAAAATAACACTTTGGTTCCGAATAATTGGGATTTCAACAAGCGTTGTAAAGGGACAAATTTTCTGACAAACTTATGTTATACACTGTTCAAAAGCTTAATAATATTTCGTTCCTTGCTTATTAAGATTACTATTACTACCTTCGGAAGCTACGGTCCCGGAATTTGGTTGTTCATTGTCTTATCTCGATTTCAATGCTAAGTTTTGTATTTTTTTATTTAATTAATTTATTATTTTGGGATCAAATCGATTCGCTTGTCTATAAGCCACGTATAAATTCAACTTGACCGTTTTACGGTAAACAACACCCACCGTGGGGCTTATTGCGTAATTGAGTTGATCCTTGCATCTATTACTAACTTGTTTGATTATTTGTTTCTTAGAGAAAAATCATAAAAAATGACAGATAATGGGGTCAATTACACGCACAACGTTGAGGCCTAAGGGAAATCAACTTCAACACGAATATTCAATCAGCGATACCCGCAACGAGGAGGGCGTATCTACGCCGGTCCATGGCGGACAACACCCACAACATGTTCAAGAGGCAACTCCTGATGATGCCGAAGATGAACACATTGTGGAAGCAGTAAAAATCTTAAGGGAGCAACAAAGGGCTATTATGGGCCATCTCTCATGACAAGATCAGGTCATGATGGAGTTAAAACAAGTGTTATTGGGCGCTTCCAACAACGCGAATGGAAGAGGTCCAGTTCCTCTCGGTGCTCCCGCAAACCAAACAACACAGAGGGTTGATAACAATACCCCGAGAGGTGAGGTCGGCTTCGACAAGGCCGCGGGGAGGAGGGGAGGGAACGGCAGCGGATCCGGTAACAATGATGAGGGAAATAAATGCCAGAATGGACCAAATCCTCGGTGCACCGCCAATGTTGAAAGGACCGGACTCAAATAAATACACTCAGTTGCCGTTCAAACCAAGCACGACACCGGAATTGATCTCGAAGCGGTTCAAGATGCCAGACGTGCCAAAATATGATGGAACTTCGGATCCTCTGGAGCACATTACCCCTTATACAACGGTGGTGAAGGGAAACGACTTAGCTCCACACGAGATTGAGTCAGTCTTATTGAAGAAATTCGGGGAGACCCTCACGAAAGGGGCCCTGACATGGTATTAGCTTTTACCCGAGCACGCAATAGATTCCTTCGAGATACTCGCAGATTCTTTTATCAAGGCCCATGCTGGGGGCCAGGAAGGTACAGTCCGAAGACAACAAGGGGGAGGAGTCGTCGGACTCATATCAGGTACCGAGATATTTCTAGGTACTAGAAGAAACGGACGCAACAAAGTCCATAGTGGAAGAACTCGAGCAAGTTGCATTGTTTGAAAAGTTCTTGGAGAGGAAGTTCCACTTGGGGACTAGACTAAACCCCGAGCTGGGATCAGGATTCATGGAATTTCTTAAATTTAACATTAACTATTTCTCATGGTCGCTTGCGGATATGACAGGTATCCCGCCAGAGGTGGCCGTACATAAATTAAGCTTGGATCCTAACATCCCTCCGGTAAGACAGAAGAAATGCCCTATTCTCGAGGTCAGGAATAAATTCGTCAAAGAAGAGGTAACTCGATTGCTTGATATCGGTTCAATCCGAGAGGTAAAGTATCCTGACTGGCTAGCTAACGTAGTAGTAATTCCAAAAAAGAATAATAAATTTTGCATGTGCATAGATTATAAGGATCTGAATAAGGCGTGCCCAAAAGACTCGTTCCACTGCCAAACATTGATCAAATGATTGATGCGAGGGCTGGGAACGAGTTAATGAGTTTCCTCGATGCCTATTCCGGTTACCACCAAATCAAAATGAACCTAGAGGATCAGGAAACAAATCCGTTCATAACGAACTTTGGCACATATTGCTATAATGTGATGCCTTTCAGGCTCAAGATCGTTGGAGCCACTTATCAGAGGTTTGTGAATAAAATGTTTGAAAAATAAATTGGGAAAATCATGGAAGTTTACATAAATGATATGCTAGTTAAGTCTTTGAACGCAGGTGATCATCTAAAACACCTACAAGAAACTTTTAAACATCCTACGGAAGCACAACAGGAAGCTCAACCTCGAAAGTGTGCATTCGGAGTCAGCTCTGGTAAATTCTTAGGGTTTCTAGTGTCACAAATGGGGATCGAATTCAATCCCGATAAAATTAAAGCTATCGAGGACATCCCCGGCCAGCTATCAAACATGAAGGAGGTTCAAAGGTTAACATGATGATAGGCCGCATTAAGAAGATTCATTTCCCGATCTTCAAAAAAGTGTCATAATTTCTTTTCACTTCTGAAAAAGAAGAATAACTTTGAATGGACTCCAGAATGCCAGTAGGCTCTAAAAGATTTGAAAAGATATTTATCGAGCCCTCCATTATTATCGAAGCCGGAGGAAGGTGAGCAATTGCTAATTTACTTAGCGGTCTCGGAGGTAGAGGTAAGTGCCATTTTAGCCATGAAGATGAAGGTACGCAATTGCTATCTATTATGTTAATGAAATTTTGACGGGAGCGGAACTTGCTACCCAAATTTGGAGAAATTGGCCTTAGTTCTCGTAGTCGCCGCTTGGAAGCTTACGCCTTATTTCCAATTTTATTCGATAGCGTGGTGACAACCTCCCCCCTGCAGAATATCCTTCACAAACCTGAACTTTTAGGTCGACTAGCCAAATGGGCAGTCGAAATGAGTGAATTTGACAGAGAGTATAAACCTAGGACGCGATCAAGTCACAAGTTTTGGCCGACTTTGTGGCCGATTTCAGCCCTGGACTGCTGCCTTTGGCCACCAAAGAAGCAGTGATGGTGTCAGAATCTATATCGAGATTCTGGACCTTGTTCATGGACGGAGCTTCCACGTGAAAGAGTCCAGGCTCGGTGAAGTATTAATCACGCCTTCGGGAGAAACCCTGAGGCAGGCCATACTATTCCCTTGACTAACAATGAAGCAGAGTATGAGGCCTTGATTGCAGGACTCGAGTTTTCCGGGGGACTGGACTGCGAGGTCAAAGAAATCAAATGTGATTCCCAACTAGTAATGAATCAGGTATACAGAATCTTCGACGCCAAAGAGGAACGCATGCAACAATATGTAGTGAAAGTCCAGGCTCTGCTTACATGGTTTAGGGAATGGTCAATAACCCATATTTTGGGGGAGGAAAATGCGGAAGCAAACGCACTGGCCAATCTAGGCTCATCCACAGAAATGAAGGGGTCAGACTCCGATATGATCGTATAACTTATGCATTCGGTATTGGATGTGGATGACTATTATGAAGTAAACGTGATCAATTTGGTCTGGGACTGGAGTAATGAGATCATTGACTATCTCGAGCACGAAAAACTACCCGAAGATCCCAAGGCATCCCGCGTGCTGCGACACTCAAGCAGCTCGATATTGCTTCAGGGGAGGTCAATTGTATAAAAAATCTTTCGAAGGCCCGTTGGCCCGATGTTTAGGAGCCTCCGAAGCTAACTACGTTATGAGAGAAGTTCACGAAGGAATCTGCGAAAATCACTCGGGTGGATTCCTTGGTATTAAAACTTATTAAGGTAAGATACTACTGGCACCAGATGGAACAAGACGCCAAAGCTTATGTTCAGAAATACGATTAGTGTCAATGCCACGCACCGTTGGTGCATCAACCGGAAAAATTAGTGCACTCAGTTTTGTCGCCCCGACCATTTATGAAATGGGGGATGGACATATTCAGTCTGCTGCCGCCAGCTCCCGGCAAGGTAAGATTTCTTTTGATTTTAATTGGCTACTTTTCTAAGTGGGATGTAGGTCCGTACTAGAAAATAAGTGAGCACGAAGTAGTCGATTTCATCTGGGAGAACATAATTTGCAGGTTCGGGATACCAAAAGAGATAGCCTGCGACAACAGGCCACAATTTATAGGCACAAAAGTCTCAAAATTCGTTGAAGACCTGAAAATCAGAAAAGTCACATCATCGCTGTATCATTCAAGAGAAAACGGACAGGAGGAATCAACAAACAAAGTAATTATTCAAAATCTCAAAAAGAGATTAGAAGCAGCCAAAGGCAAATTGCCCGAAGAGTTACCGGGAGTGCTATGGGCGTACTGAACAACGACTAAATCAAGCACATGAGAGACACCTCTTTCTCTCATATATGGATTAGAAGCCTTGAGCCAGGTGGAAATAGCGGTACCTACCATGAGATACTTCCGGGGGGATGAAGAAGCAAACAACGAAGCATTAATGGTCAGATTGGAGCTGCTTGACGAATGCAGGTACTTGGCAAATATAAGGACGGGGCCCAAAAACAAAGAATAGAAATATATTACAGTCGAAGATCCAATCTCCATTTTTTCAAAGTGGGAGACTTGGTTTTAAGGAAAGTTACCCAAAATACCCGAAAGATCGACGCAGGAAAGCTGGGTCCAACGTGGGAAGGCCCCTACCGGGTTTCAGTTATCACCGGGAAAGTATCATACGAATTGGAAAATCAAGACGAGTTAAAATTGTCGAGCAACTGGAATGTGGCACATCTCAAAAGATACTATTGATGATGAACACCGCATATACTGAAAGTATGTGTTGCACTCTTTTTCCCTGCATCCAATTATTTTCCCAAATTGAGTTTTTTTTGGCGAGATTTTTGACGAGGCAGCAACGGAAAGCATACTATGGAGAAAGCATCGTCAGCAGAAATAAGACTTTTAAAAGACAAGGCATGAAATCACTAAGACACTACGAGATGGTTAAATAGTCTTTTTCTTGATAGCATAGTTCCTACTGCGAAATAAAGCTTGCTATCGGGCTAAAGGTTACCCGATCGTTCACGAGTACAAGTCACTGGGGGGTGGTTAGGTAATCTTTGGATCTATAGCAAAGTTCCTAGTGGGATCTTCAAAGGAGGAAGACTTCCAGTGTTCAAATTCACACTCTTTGCATTCGAACAATT
>MCJB01040338.1:18741-38853 GCA_002018475.1 Nicotiana obtusifolia | reverse complement strand
GGGGGGGGGGGGAATGATACAAGTAACAACACTATGACTTCCACATGCATCGGGACTACGAAATCCGGGAACAAAGATCTATCATTGGGACCGGGGATTGCGCGGCCAGCCCCGTAGAAATAAGTTGTACGAATTAGCCATAAGTAATGGCAATTTCTATTTTAGCACAATGAATGCTTATGTACTTTTGAAAATGGAAGGAACAAACTAAAGTCCTTTTATTTTTATCTTGTTTCTTGTCCGAACGATGAATTAATTTTATCATGTGAAAGTTAATCAAGTACTTCAAATGCTAGTGCCGTAATGAACAAGAGACGTCCTCTTTAAGAGCACCGTAAACATAAGAGGGCCCTCTCTCATGAACCTCATAGTAAAGGGCTGATTCTGGAAAAGCTTATGCCCGGAATCCAAATGCTATAGGAAAAAATACACCCGAAGCCTTGCATAACTCGACGAAAAGAAAAAAATTTGCGCAGTACTTAAACGAAAAAGCACTTCTATATAACAACATGCCAAGAAGCACAAGGACAAGAGTATGAATTAAAAAACAAAAAGGAAACAAAATAAAAAGCTAAAAAACTGCATCCCCAGAATTCGGGGGAAGAGAAGCATCTGCGCCCCTAGTAGAAGTAGGTGGATTTGCCGCTGGATCGAGGTCTTGACCTTTATCATCATCCCCTACAGGTTCATTTTCAGCTCCCAAGAACTCAAAACCGGAACCAAAAGAGTCAGTAGCATCAGGTTGGACTGGGAGACCCTTCGGGTAGTTGATTCCAGCTCACAGGCCTTGGCGATCTTGGCATCAAAGTCAATGATGTCCCCTTTGGCCTCTTCCAAGGTTTTTCTCTTCATGCTGTATAAATAATAAGTTTTCTCAACAATGAGGAAAGTCGTTCGGCGCTGAAGCTCTTCCTTAAGCTGGTCAACCTCGATCTAAAGGTTATTCTGCTCGGATCTAGTGGCTTGAAGGCTGACGTCAAGGTCACGAATAGTAGAGTTATAAAATTTATTATGCTCTGACCTTCTTATACTTCTCTTCCAGTCGGGCATGCTTCTCCTTCACAGCAGCAGTCTCTTCAGCTTTGGAATTCAAGGCTGCCTCCAAATTATTTATTCTTTCGGTAGAGGCAGCCTTGCGATTGGCAGCAGCAAGAACAATATTTTGGACCTCGGACCACTTTGCCTTGCCTCTTGAAATGGTACCCTTAACAGGGTGGCTTATTGGCCGAGGATCACCACCTCTTTCTCTCTCTGCTGCAACCGAGCTTCCAACTCAACGGCCTCAGCAGCTTGTGCTTCCATTGCCGGGAGGCAAGCAACAATTTGATCTCGCTCAGCCAACAGCTGATCCCGCTCGGAGATGAGTTTTTATTTATCAAGGATCAACCTTTGAAGGCCCTCGGAAGCAAGGAAGTTAGCCTGCAAAGCAAAAGTTCAAATCAAAATTCTTGTCATAGTGAAGCTAGAAGAAACAGTAGAGGGAATAATTGCATTGTGCATGACATTGTTTACCATACATTTCCCGGAGAGAATGTATTTTATACCTATGTTTCTCTGAAGGGAGAGGCTTCAGGTAATTGGTAAGTTCCACCAGCCGGGACAGCAAATGGAATTCGGTAGAGACCAAGAAGGAGACGCTCCTCCTCCTTTGAGGATATGCGGAGGGGAGCGGATAGTTATGCCCCAAATTCCCATGGACTGGGGACTGGGGAAGAGGGATATCCTTCTCTCGAATGTATGCGGCTGGTGGACATGATATAGCAGTTGCTAGCGGCAAAGGTAAGGCTGGCAAAGAAGGAGATAAAGCTGGTGGCGTTGTGGGTTGAGAAGCAGCTACGGCAAAAAAGGTTCTAGTTATTGGTTGCTCATCAACCAAAGACAGAAGAGCTCGGTACCCAACCTCATGGTACCGGGAGCAGCGACTGGGAGTTAGAAGCGAGAGTTGACATCTTCCATTATATCACACTCCCTAGAGCGCATGGATGTCGTCCTCGGTTGGTGTAACTAGCTCAACAGATTGAACGTTCTGTTGAGTTGATGAAGGTCGTCATCTTATATGAAGAAAAGCCCCTTCATCACTGGCTCCTCCATCATCATCGATCACCACAATGTCTGCGGCTAGCTCAGGCACAACGCTCTTCACCTTTTTATTTTACCCTCGGCCGAAGAGGAACGTCGCCTTTTTTGTTGCTTGTTCTCCGGCTGGGGACTCCGAGAAGCACTTGCACCAGAAGCAGGTCCGATGACACCCGTTCGGGCAAAGGCGTCCTGCAACAACCTCGCCGCATCTGCAGGATCAGCTAAAATGTCCTCCTCGGGGATGGTAACAGAGCCATGTGGAAGACCTTAGTTCAACAAGAAGAGAAGTTAGCCAGTTTTTCTATGTGTGAGATAAAAACAAGATAAATTCAACTTATCATGATTTTTGGCCTTCCACCCGTATTTAAGGCCAGTTCTTTCCACCAGCGGGTCACAGTATGGTGACATCCAAAATCTTCTGGACCCACTGGTCCAAGCCTTCAACCCTTGGTGGTGTTCATTGAGTTGCTGAATAATAATTAAAAAAAAAAGAGGATCAGTGATAGTATGGAACAACCTTTAACAGAAGAAAGGACAGACTGAACTTACGTGTATGATTCTATGATTCAGGAAAGGATGAAGTTGTGGTCAGGATGATGTCCCTGGTGCAACTACAACGAATCGTTTCATCCATCCACGGTTGTTGTCATCATCTATGCTGGTGAACAGAGCATAGTAACCACGTTTGAAGTTTATCATTCCCCACGGAAAATCTTGGGGGAATAAAGGTTCATCAGTCAATCCAGGGAGAGCTCTTCCCCCGTCTCCTGGCATAGCCGTCGAAGACAAGCTTCCGTCTGGCATACAAAAGGGCTTACCTGTGCCAAGTTGACTTGACAACGGAAGCAAAACTCCAGAATTACGGAGTTAAGTCCCCTGCTCAATGAGAACGGACTCAAAGTGAAGGGATACGTATAAACGTACGTAAACCCTTCTTAGGGAAGGTCACTCACTCCGCTAGGTCAAGAGTGATGATGTTCAAATCATGAAAACCATAGTCTTCTTTCACAGCACGGATGCTAGAAGGACGGATGGAAGAAGGGTATACACTAACAGCCCATGTGAGGGAGTTAGTAGAACGGAACTTCTCTTCGAAGTCCTTAGCCGTAGTAAACCTTTTGAGGATAATGATGCTCACCGTAGGAGGAGCGGCATCATCAATGCTTTCTTTGTTCTTTGAAAAACTGGAGATTTTGGAAGAGGAGTCCATAATTAGAAGAAGGAAGTAAGGGTTTCTCTGAAAAAGAAGGTTAAAAGAAAGAGTGACTTGAGTAATGGGAGTTTGAGAGAGTTCAAAAAATTATGAAGTGTAAAAGAAGAAGATTTAAGCGTATAAGTTAAGGAATAGGTGGCTAAAATCGTGGCCATGATTACCTCGAGAACCGGCGAAAGTATTACTGAATCGTGGGATGATGCGTATTCGGGGCATTAAATACGGAGAGACGTGTGTTTAATCAAGCGTTCAGAGGGAGTCAGTAAATTTTCCGCCAAGAAAGGTATCTTTACCAACTTACCGATGACACAAGGATGTGTCACCATAAAGCAGGGGGACTATCTGTATAGGATAAAATCGCTCCATATTAAATGCTCGTATAACAAAGCGACACGTGGAACCGAAGATAGGTGAAAACCGAAACAGGTGGAAGACAAGACTGGGGTTAGAAGTCTCGGTTGGCATCGGGAGGCCCCCGAAGGGGATGTTGCTCATGGGGACAAATGAGTGCCTGTCACCCGATATCATTCAATGAAGAATATTCTGCAGTATTAAATACATAGTCCGTTATAAATAATATGACATTCATAGTCTGCCGTTACACATTCTTCAATGGCCCCCATAACTCATAGTTGTCATTTAAGAGGGACTTGATCCTAAGACTTTGTTTGCCGGTTGCCATTATAAATAGGGATTTCAACAACCATTGTAATGGGACAAATTTTCTGATAAACTTATGCTATACAATGTTTAAAAGCTCAATAATATTTCGTTCCTTGCTTATTAAAATTACTATTACTATCTTCGGAAGCTACGCTTTCGGAATAAGGTTGTTCATAGTGTTATCTCGATTTCAACGCTAAGTCTCGTATTTCTTATTTAAATTATTTATCATTTTGGGATCAAATCGATTCGCTTCTCTATAAATCACGTATAAATTCAACTAAACCGTTTTACGGGTAAACAGAACACTATGCTTCTTTTTTCTATTAATGTGAATCCTAATCTAGCTTTAGGACTTTTCAACCTTGTTTATGACTTCATCTTCTTTTTGTTTTTCTATTAATGTGAATCCTAATCTAGTTTTGGGATTTGTCAACCTTGTTTCTGAGTTAATTTATGTATGATTTTTTGTCATCAACCTAAACTAGATTTTACCGACTATAACAATAAAATAATGAAAATTCTTATCACATTAGTATTAAACTCTGTCTAACTAAATTGGTCAAAATATACAAATGATCAAGATTAAATTATCAGAGTAAGGACAAGTTATAGCCTATCTGTAATCGAAGGGAAAAAAGTGTATATACACACGCAAAGCTAAAACAGAAAAAGAATAATATATACCACCAATATTAATGTTTTGATATGTAATATTCAAGTTATTGTTATTAGGCTTGACCAGCAGAGTAACCTTTCCAAATGCTCGGCCCGACCCGACCGCTAAGTCGACCGAACCCTATATGTAGCCATCCCTTTCCCACTCCCACTCGGAACTGGGAAGTTGATCGGGAATAAAACAGTATGCTTCTTCTCTCTATTTTTCTACTTCTCCTATAATTCGCTTATACCCGTTTGATTGGGTTGAAATCTTGGTCTGAAGTCTGTGTTTACCAATCGAGCAATGGTGTGGTGTTGTAACTGTGAAGAGAACAAGGAACCTGCGAATCTGGATGGTAAAATATGTTGTTCCTCCTGTGGAAAAGTTCTTTACGAAGATAATTTGTCAATTGAGCCAACTTTCTTTAAGAATGCTGCTGGACAGAGCCAATTGTCAGGAAAACTTGTGCGGTCTGTCCAAAGTGATTATTCACTTTCACGTCAAAGAACAATAGATGAAGCATATAATGATATAGAGAGTATGGGATATGCATTAGGAATTGACGGTGGTGAATCAATATATAGTCCGGCGTCGCGTCTCTATATAGCACTTGAGAGGAATTTCACAAGGGGTCGTAGGAAAGAGCAAGTTGAGGCTGCTTGTCTTTACATTACATGTAGGCATAACAATAAGCCATTCCTACTCATTGATTTTTCTGAGTATTTGAGGATAAATGTCTATGTTTTAGGTGCTGTTTTCCTACAGCTTTGCAAACTTCTAAGCCTTGAGCACGATCCGATTGTTCGAAAACCTGTGGATCCTAGCCTTTTCATTCATCGATTCACTGATCGTTTAGTCAGGGGAAGGAAGCCGAATATATCTAGAACTGCACTTCACATTGTGGCGAGCATGAAGCGAGATTGGATGCAGACGGAAGCGAAGTGGGGTATGTGGAGCTGCACTTTATATTGCTGCTCTCACATGGACCGAATTGTTCTAAATCAGAATTTATCAAAGTCGTGCACATTTGTGAAACAACATTGACAAAGCGATTGATTTGAAAACACAAAATCTGGGAGCTTAATGATTGATGAGTTAAATACGAGAGCTAAGGAGCTTGAGAAAGAAGAGAGGCTAGCCCTGCAACTTTATTCCGGGTCAAATGGATCTGGGATCACAGAAGTGCTATGTGAACACAGAAAAGTGTGGAGCTGCCCTTTGCCATGGTCTATGTGAAAGTTGTTACATTGATTTTGTAAAACTTTCAGGTGGGATTGATGGAGGATCTGAACCTCCTGCCTTCCAAAGGGGAAGATTAACGGCAAAAGAAGCTGCTGAAGATCCAAATTTTCCCATGTCCAATCAGGTGGAGAACAATGGCTGCGAGTATCTGTTGCCTGAAAATGGAGAACATGTGCAGATATCAGGCTCTGAGCATAATGTGAGTTGTGATACATTAAATGGCACTGGATTGTATGGGTTCTGATGAACATGATGAACCGGGGAACTTTTTGGATATAGATGATGTAGAAGTTGACGGTTATCTTCTCAATGAGGAGGAGAAGCAGTACAAGGAGATCATTTGGGTAAAAATGAACTGGGAATATGAGGAACAAGCAGCTAAGGAAGCAGCTGCATTAGCTGCACAGAAGGCCGATAACGAGGCCTTTTTAGCAAACTGTTCAGAGGTATGCAGCTTGCTGCTGATGCTGCTGCCGCTGTTGCAAAATCAAGAAAGGAAAAACGACAGAAAAGGGCTGAAGAGATGAAAATTTCCAGTCCTGCTCAAACTGCTGCGGAAGCAACGAAGCAAATGTTAACTAAAAAGAAGCTGAGCTCTAAGATCAACTATGATTTGCTAGAGAAGCTTTTTGATGAAACTGCAATACCTGAGAATCCAAAAAAAAAGTCGGGAAAGTGGGTGATTCAATGGATGACGGCGTGGTAAGGAGCAGCAAACTTTTTGTTGGTCCTCGTAGCTAAATGCTTCTCAAGTTATTTTTTTTTCCTAATTATAATTGATTAATTTATTTCCTTGGAACACTTTCAATACTGCATTGTTAAAACACAGTTTTAGTCATATTTAACTTACAGAATCAATTTTCGTGCAGAAATTGCTCATCCTAATGCCATCAAAATGGCACAAATTAATTAGTTGGTTCAAGTAATTACACATTTATATTATGTAGTAATCCATTCGTCATTTGCTACAGTATGTGATTGCATTATCAAAAAAGAACAACAAAATTATTCCTCAAACTCAAACTTATTACAAGAAAGAACATAATTACAAACATTTATACGAATTCAAATCCTGAAGCGCCTATTACATATCAGAAATTCACAGTGCATTACCACAGAAGGGGCAGAATCGGAATTCGCCATCCACTTCGCGGCGACAGAATTGACACCTGAGAACTTCCGGGACATCGGCCATGGACGACGGAGGTCGCGACGGAGGACTTAGAGATTGCGGGAAGAAAAGTTTGCATTCGTTGCAGTACATCACCGGCTCTTTCCCCGGCCATCTCCATACCGGAACAAAGAAGAGCTTCAGAACCTTCTCGTAGTCGACGAGGTCAGCACGTGATCCGCACGCTATACACCTCCCTACCCCGCTCTTCAATACCTGTCTCGCCTGCTGCTCTAGCCCTCCTACGAAGAAGAAGAACATTGTTTTTTTGTCTATGATAACTTGTTAAATTTTTTGTTAGCGATCTGCTGAATGGCTTTTTTGGTATAAATTGAAGTTTTTGAACAGAGAGGATAGCTGAAGAAAAGTGGAGTTAAGTTTCTGGAGGATTCCGGGTATTTCGGTTGGCTTGAGAATCAAGTAATTCGTGGATCGTTCTCGGGTCAAATTAGGGTATCACTTTTGGCTCGCGTAACAAACTATTTATATCTCCTAGTCAAAAAAATATATAGAATTTGTATAATTTTTGTATATAACATACAAAACATATATATATAAATATATAAATTTTATAATATATTTTTTGACTATTATTTTTACAGCGGCTATATAGTGCTATTTTCCTGTCAAAACTTAAGTCCAGCTCACTAGTGTACTCCCCTATAGCCCATTACATGTGCGCAAGTAACTAGGATAGGGATGATAATTTATTTACACTAAGCGGCCATTTTTGTGACCTTGTATTTAGAAGTTGGCCATTTGAAGAAAAAAATTAGATACGCGGTCTGCATATTAATTTTGAACGAATGGGAAGATCTGAATTTGCCCTTGAACAAATGATTTAGATTTTTCATACATTAATGTTTGGGGTCGGATTTAACCTTGTCGTTACAAAAATGAGCTAGATTTGTCATTATTGACTAACAATAAAAACTTTCTAACACTTGAGTCTTTTACGAAAGAGAAAAATAACAAATTTGCCCTTGAACTGGTCCAACTTTGCTCCCTCTAAACCAAATCATCACCGTACAATTTGATTCTTTCCACTCTTATAAACATCACCTAAAGACTACCATAATATTGCTGCAAATAATAGTAGTCGCATTTGGAATCTCTTGCATCACAACTTGGTGATCTGAGAAGGATTAACGATAGAGTCTCTAGATGGAGGTAAAAAATTAATGAACTTAGTGGTGCAATTGATAATTGTAAGAGTTTTATTTGGGCTGATTTAAGGTGGTTAATTTGAGCTTGCAGATAGAGACCTAGATGTTGGAGGTTTTTACTATTAAAGAAGATATGGTGTTACTATTGCCGGAATTGTGACCATGTTCTTCAAAGTTCAAGGCAAGTTTGAACCATTGATCGCATAATTTAAGAGAATATATGACCGTTTTCCTTGGAAAAAAAATACACATACTTATTGGAAACATTTTGTCGTCAGTCAAGATGAGAAAATCCTACCTATTTATAAACAACAAGACTCCAACTATTAACTGAATTTGAGTTATTTGACAAAGTTTAGGAACAAATTTGGACTTACCCTAAATTTTAAACTTTAATATTAACTGATTCATGTATAGCCAAATCCAGAAGTTTTTTATTGGATTGAAGCATAATTGATTCACTGATTAAAAGAAAAAGTAGGTAAAAAGTTTACATGAATGAATTGTAAGAATAAGTAGGGATCATTTTCTTCATTTGTTAAGGCGATGCTCATAACACCCTTTTCTTTTAGTTGAACTTCTCCTTTCATTTGGTCCACAAGAGATACCACAGTTAAGTTAACTATATATGTTGTTTGTAAAGAATTGAGTAATAAGAAGAGTGAACGATACTCCTTAATTTAAATAAACAAAAATTTAAATAGTACGTTCGCATTTTCTAATCGAAATTATAACAAAGACACTACTCTTCTTTTTCCATTAATGTGAATTATAACCTAGCTTTGGAATCTATCTTTATGTATGGTCACTAAACTTCATTGAACTTAACTTAGTAAAGTTTTTTTCTTTTCCATAACTTAAATTGGCAAAGTTACGAAACTATTTTTGTCAAGTAACTCGATTTTATTCACTATATAGTGAGAGAAGGCAAAATTATTTTTCGAAACTAAACTATATCTAAAGTGCTCAAAAGTACACATGATATGAAGATTATTACATCATGACAGTTTATTGACGTAGGCAATAGAAGAGAAAAAAGTGTATATACATACGGTCGAATCTTTGTCCAAACCATCAAATAACTAATTTGCTTTTTTAAATGTGCGGAGTATATTAGAAATTAAGGGATCGTTTGGTACGAACACAAGTAATTCAGAGATTAATAATGTAGGGATTAATAATGCAGGTATTAGTAATGCAGGGATTGTAGTGCTGTGATTATTTTTTATCAAGTGTTTGGTTCATTGTATTAAAAATTAGCTATGCAATGTATAATTTAAGCTTGTGTTTGGTTTAAAACTGTACAAAATCTTCTTTACAATTATACCGTTGAATATTCTTCTTTCTGTATATAAAGAAATTTGAGAAAAGGGTTTGAGGAGCGGTTTAATAATTTTAGGGTCTTATCCAGGTATAGTTAATGCATGAATTAGTAATCCCTTGGTTTCCTTAGTATTAGCTAAGCCCTCCTATGAGGTATAAGTAATCTATATATTAGGTATGCATAAATTGAATTGGGCAACCAAACATTATATTGGATGGGATTAAATTTTTATACAGGAATTATTTTACTTAGTACAGCCTACCAAACGACCCCTAAAAGTCATTACAACAAGTAGTTGTGCTGCGAGCGTAAGAATTTCCCATACTTGGCAAATAGTTAAAAGTACTTAACAAAACATTCCCAGTAGCACTTCTACTTTCAAAATCCACACTACAATAACATACTTAGCAGTAGTGGCGTAGCGAGGAATCTCATCAATGGTGTTCAAACTTTAAAAAGATCAATGATATTTTTCCCCGATGAATGAGTGCATCATAAATTTTAAACTAAAGTATGCGTATTTAGCTAAATCATAAAAATACTTGTAGTAGAACTACATATTTTATAAATCAAAACTAAAATAAAAAATTATAACAGAAATTTTTTTTACTAACAAAAGTACGCATAGAATCAAAGGAAAGAGAGGATTTTTAACAAGTAGAGAGCTTTTTGTTAAAGAAACTTTTATAGAGTTTGGCATTTAAATCTTAACATTTATTTATAAGCAATTTTTAATTAAAAAAACTACTTTAAGTCTAAAATTGATTTTTTGTGTTTACGCAAATTTCAAGCTTTAAGAGTTGTTTATTAGAATATTATTAAATTAAATAGTAGAGTAAATCGGACCAAACACTGTGGTCTCTATTTAGTTTTGGGGAAGGAGAAATGGATAAAAACATTAAAATTTGCGAGCTTCATTATTCCTTCCATTGCTAGAGAATTGATGGTAAGCTAAAAACTCGTGTTTTAGCCGTAGTATTTCACGCTAATTATTGTATTTTATGTGGATTTGAATTTAAATAATAGTGAATTATACTTATTACGTGTTTTATGCCTTGTAGGAAATGATTCTGAGCTATTTAGGTAATTTGGAGCAAAATCGAACAAGTTGGAGCTTTGAAGTCTGAGTAGAAGCCCAAGAAATTATGTCGGGATCACGTTCGGGGGTCGAGGACCAAGTCCGGATATAAAAAAGTGAACAAACGCATTTATTCGGAGAAAAAAACACTACAGCGCCGCAGTGCAAAAGTGGTCTGACAAGCGAAGTGCAAGCTCTCTGGATTTCCTCACTAGCGTGCCGCATGGGGCGGCGCGGCGTGCAGTGCGGCTATGCAAAATCGTCAGAGTGATTTTCAAGTTCGACTAGGAAAGGTTAGTTTCGTCCGGGCTTATTTCTACACGGTATAAATATATCAAAAATACGATTTTGAAGGGACTTTTGACCTACGGGAGATTGGAGAACCAACCAAGGCAAAAAGACTCAAGAATTCATTAATATTCCAACTTGCAATCAGAGCAATACGAGAGTTTGTATCGAATCATTAGAATTGATGTTTTCTTTGTTCTTAAACTTATTTGAGATGTGTTACTCCATTGTTATAGAGTTATTTCGATTAGGGTGTTGACAGATACGGTGTTTCGATAATTTGATGAGGGATTCGATTCTTGATAATTGTTAGAATTAATTGATGAAGCTTTAATTTGTATTATGAGTTATTTATTGTTTTGCTTAATCGAAAGAGGAGTTGATATTGAATTTCTTCACATTATATGCTCTAATTTAAATTTGTGATTCAAATAGGTAATCGAAAGAGCCTCTTGAATTGTTAATCGGACTAGAAAATAGAAAAATATTCGTGGGAAGTTACCCTTTAAATCATAACCATAATTTGATTGTTGCAATTGTTTACCGTGCTTCAATTGGATTAATTACTGAATTAACGTTTAATCGAAAGAGGAACATTAACTTTAAGCGCAATCTGATTATCGATTGAATTCGTGAGAATCAACCGTATTATAGAGTGAATTAACTCAAGAATTGGATCCCAAGTCGGTTATCTTTCACCTATCTAGTCAAATACCCTTATCTCTCTCATTGATATTTCTTTGTTGCTCATCTGCTGTCTTTGTGATCATTGTTATTTGCTTAATTTTTAGTAGTTAACCGTAGTAACAGTCGCCAAATCCAGTGTTAATTTCTCTGGATAATAATCAACTGGAGATTATTTGAGCATTTAAATCCAATCCATGCGGAGACGATAAGTAATCTATACTTTCTTTGACTAGTGAGTAAAAATTTTGTGTTGTGTCTTGCGCTCGTCACGAGTCTGCTGCTAATTTTTTTTCCATGAAGTAATGTTTAATCTGTTAGGTACCAAGCAGTAGCGTTAAGGACCTCAAGTAAGGACCGGGCGAGAGGAACAGAGGTAATGTAAAATACATTTATAACTAGTGTTTTAAAAGGCGTGGGTGTAAGGGAGTCATTTTACAAATGCCTCAGCGAGGCGTAAGTCCCGAGGCACGGGGCATAAGCCCCATAAGTATTTAATTTTTAATGGTTTATAAAATAATATAATTACAGTAAATATTTCTAAACAGGTAAAATTGCATAAAAAATAAAGAAAACTATAAATATGTGAAATATATATATATATAGATGTGCTCCATCCCCACAAAAAACTAGTCAAAACAATCTATTATACGCTACTTAGAAGCACAAGTAACTTTAGTCGAAAAGAATAAAGTTTTCTACATGGAGGAACAAAAAGGATGACTAACCTGCAATTTGAAATTTGAACTTCCTGCTATGAAGGAAAATGGAGTTCTCTTTCTATTTGTAAAAAAAATAATTGAATATTCGTTGCTTTTGGGAGATATTAGCAGACTAACGGACAAGATAAAGAATTGGGAAAGACCATGAATTAGGACTTCAATCAATTAAAAAGGACTTGACTTTTAAATTTAATACATTTCAGTTCCTTTTTAAAACTTTTGAGTAATTACCGAGCTGAATTTTGAGAATTTGGGTATTATATCAAGGGCTTATTCAACAAATTTTATTTTAATTTGAAAAGCCTCTGAAGCTTACGCCTCACTAAAAAAACACGCTTCAAACGCTCGGGCGTACGCCTTGAATTACTGAGTGTACGCCTCTTGAGACTTCGCCCCACACCATCGCCTTGGGGCGTTTTTGGTGCGCCTCGCCCCAGGGCTCGACCTGAAAACGCCTTTTAAAACACTGTTTGTAATGTACATAATCAATCTTTTATTTGCACAGAAATTGCTCGCTCTTATGCCATCAAAATGGCACTAATTAATTCAGCATGTAGTTATACTAGTCTTAGGTTACGCACGTTCCAACTTAATGATTAATTTTTTTATAAAATAAACAAATATTATATTAAATATTATATTTGAGTTCTAAAATAAAAGTTGAAAAAAAGTATAAGTTTCTGAAAATGATATCGTTGATCCTGGTTAGCTAACTCAATAAAGAAAGAAAAAAATACATAAATATTTATATTAAAAATTGCGTATGTGTTATAAATAAAAGCTTTTAAAAAAGTAAAAGTTTCCGAAAATAATAATTAGTGATCCAATTTAACTAACTAATAAAGAAAGAAATTTTGTCCACAGACGTCCATAATCATCTGAGATCAACGATATATTTTTATAAGATAAAATATTAACTGATTTTAAAGTCATAAATATTCCTATATATTTCAAATAATTAGGAAAGATTTAATGAATAAATTTTTAAGTTATTCTCTTCGGTATCGCCTTCTCTCATTGTTAAAGGCGCCGCAGGGCACTCGACTAGAAGCAGTGGATGTTAGGCACGTAGGAAAGACTTTGACTATGAGCTGGCACTAGCCCTAGGCATGGATTCTTCTTTGATTGAAGGAACGGGACAGAAGAGAACCAGAACCATATCCTTCACACATTCAGTCTGATCTTTTCTGTGCTATTGCCCGATCATAGCTGTACTGTATTAGATTAGTTATCCGTCTTCCCTGCCCTGTTAGAACAGTCTGGTCTGTAATAACACAACTTGAAAGGAAGCCATTCCTAATAGGAAGTTTTTAGCCGTCTTTCTTGAGGAGCGAGAAAAGAGAGGAAATGGACTATCTGATTTGGCCACTACATTTTATGAAAAAGGAGAGATGAATCCCCAAGAGCAGAAAGATCAGAAGGAAGTAGGCTCTTAGATAGAGCATTCCCGCTTAGCCCTTGGCTTACCTAAACCGTTGTTAGCATGTTAGCACGAGAGTGGATCGGGGAATGGAAAATGCTTCTTTGATTGCTGAGTAAGGAAGCATAGCAGGGAAGGGGGTAACACCGGTCTTGATTCTAATACTATTCATCTTTGAGTAGATGTCAGCATAACCACTGCTATTTCATCTGTAGCTCTTACCATTGAAGGAATAAGTATTGCTTTGGCTTGATTGCTTTCACCAGGTCTAGTTAGGCTGGGAGTCGATTAGCCCGAGTTGTGTTAAGATAAGTGGCATTTGAATTGGAAGTAGCCATCGGCCAGGTCTTGGATAGATCTTAAGCGGGCTTGAACTGCTTTATCCGGTCTTCTGGCCTACGAGGCTACTGAAAGAGAAGAAAAGGAAAGGTGGTACTAAAAAGGGACTGTTACCAATTAGGCTAGAAAGAAGACAGTAAGCACCGGGTAAAGTGACTTACTTGAATAGTGAGCTATCCTATAAGACTAAGAAGCAGGGAGAGAGAAGGATAACCTCTTTAAAAGGACAGAGCCGCTTAGCCGCTACTTACACATCTGGAGTTCCGGATTGAACTAGGGAACAAAATTCAAGGGCAACGAAGGCCCTTAGATAGGACTTCATATATGAGTAGAAGAGATTTTCTTTCTAGTAGAGCTCATCACGACCATCATAACGTAACTCCAGGACTGCTACGGGCACTGATCTTGCTATTCAAAGTTTCCTTTCTCCTCTTGAATGTAGTTTGTCCTACAGCTCGCTAAAGTGAAGGTTATTCAGCAATGTAAGCAAGTCACTCTTAACCCAATAGTGAATTCAGATATGCTGTGCTAGGAGCTAATGAAAGTCATCTATCTCATCTAACTCAATAGGCTACTAGTGCTTAGTATGTTCCCAAATCTATAAAAGAAGAGTTGAATTCCCCGGAAGAAGATTCGCCGAATGGAGAATAAGTTGTAAATCTTAGTTCTCGAAAGCGAGTGAATCAGTCTTCCTAATAGCTCTTTCCTCCCTTTGCTTTGGTTGTGTTTAACCGCGATTAAACACAAAGAAATGTTGTTTAGCTAATAGTAATAGTTCGAGCGGGTAGCAGTCTGAACACGAATGAGCTAACTAATATATAAGTATATAGAGCTGAGCGAGTAAGCAAGAATAATATATTGACCGTACAGGCATTTCCCATTCATTCATCACCATTGAAAGCGCTTTGTCCCACCTATCAGAAAGGCCCTCATCCATCTCTCTGACTTTGGAGAGCCGCTAAATAATGAGGTTCGGCATCTGCTTGAGCAGGAAAAAGAAAGGTTTGATCCGCTCGGTTTAGATGAAATCCATGGGCCAATAAAACGGTGTCTAGGATAGCAGCCAACTATCTTTCCTTACGGATTATTATTTCCAGTCTGGCTCTCAAAGAATCAATATCAGAGGAAGGGTTTCTGAAAATTAGTCTCGCATTAGTATATGAATTAGTCGAATAATATTCTAATATAATAAAGTAAGGTTCGAGGCTCACTATCATAGCCAGTAGATGTTGAAGGTGCAATTGGCTTCCATCGAGTAGCTTTTGTTCTCTATTGTATTCCGTTTGCCCTCCCATCCGTGTGTGGCTTCGATTCCAGTGATCAAGCGAGCAAGCAAGTCAAAAATTCTTTTCGTTGAGATAGGAACAAAACTGATTTGGTTCAAAGAATTTCAACACCAAGGTTCATTTTTTAATGAGCCCTAAGTCTCGCATGAAGAATTCTTGTTGCACCTTTATGATGAGAGCTTGAATGATAAAATTGGACGAAACAAAAAGTGAAAGCTTATTATAAAGAAAAGGGGCTTGAACTCTCAGCTGTTTTGGCTCAAGCTTTTAGCTCTTCTTCTGACTCTACTCTTCCTGACGCAACTCAGTGTCTTAAAGAAACTTCTTTACCGGCAAAGGTCGGGATCAATTACTCTGCCTATCTTTTATTGACTGGTCTAATGAAAGAAAGTTTTTTTAGCATCTTTCAAATTGTAAATAAAACCGAATCTTTTTTGCATTCGGAATGCTTTTATGTGTAGGATTCAATTCCAATATAAAGAGCTTCTTCAATAATTTCAATTCCTGGAAAGCCTAGAAGTACTCTTCCTTTGGCGGACCCAGACTCTCCCTTATTAGGCTTCTGAGTTCATACCAGATCCATGCCTATGTACATTGATAATTCATGAATCAATCCCAATCTCTGAGTTAACAAGGACAAGTATGGATAAATTTTTCTATGGAGTTAAAAGAGAGACACAAGCATCCTTATCTTATAGAGGGGCTGAACAAGTCTATCTCCTTTTATAAAAATAGTGGAATCCAGTGGCAGGGTACTTTATTCCGATATCTCCCCCCGAGGATGAGTTAGACTTCCTTATCCTTAAGGATAAAATAATATCTCTTACTTTGCCCACAAGCCTTACTAGCATAGCAAGTCTAGTCGCTGGTGTGTTGTTCGTACTAGCGATAGGCTTCAAACGTGATTCTGATTCTAAATTCGGTTTTGTGTTCTGGAATGAATCTGTTCTAAACAAAGACCTACTTTTACTAAAGACGGGCTGGTTCACGGTAATGAATGGTGGTATTGATCGAGGCAAGCACAACACTCGTTCCCGCAGCCCTTGTTGCAACTGATAGACTCAAAAATAAGTGGGGCTACCCCTACCCTAAGATAAGACGGTTCCCGCCCTCAGGTCAGAGAATAGAGCTAACTACATCGGATAAAATAGCGATTCCTAGTCTGAATCCTGGACTTGGTTTCACGCTTGAAAGTAGCAATTCTTCTTCCAATTTCGTACATCAAATTGTGTATATAAAGAAGAGTTTGTCCTTCTTCAAAGAGATAAAGTCACGCGGCCCCTCAAGTTTAGTCATCGTTAAAATCTCGGGACAGGCCAAATTACATAAAGAAAGGAGACTTATTTCAAAGTGGTTCAGATAGCTCAGCCGGATTGAAAATCCTTGTGTGGTTCAAATCCACATCCACTTCACAGCAACAAAAGAGAATGCGGGGTAGAGGAATTGGTCAACTCGTCAGGCTCGAATCCTGTCCCCACCTAATCAGTGGAACATTGTTCACTGGGATAGAAGGCTGGTCCTAACCCATCTAAAAAATGGGGCTAGTGTTCAGCCTTGGTTGGTTCCACCTCTTTGCAGGGTGATGACATCAGTAGCTGTTATGTACAGATGACTATTTCTTAGAATATTGAATTCCAACTTAGAGCTCCTCTCCTTACAGTCAAGTGGCTTTCACTCCTTCTACTCTAAACTATTGTGTGCCTATTTTCGCTTTTCACAGTCAAAGTCAAAGGTTTGTTGGTGGCAAGATCGGCATGCCTTCTAGTTGTAGTTGACTTTAAGCGCACCTGAACTACCCATAGTCGTCTATTTACGGGCTTGTACTCAATAGTCAATCAATTCGTTTTTTCGCTTTCTATCACACGCTTCAACTATTTGCTTATATAGTGTGTAAAGTCTAACTAATGGAAAGTGCCTACGAATTAGTTCCAAGAAAGCAGCCGTTCACGTCAGGAATAGAGGCCATTACGGATGTACTTGCTTTTCCTTTTTTTTGTTGAGATTGGGATGATGTTCAGTGTACCGCTTGTGACGCCTATTCTTTGCAAGCCTACATAGGGTACAAGATCGAAAAGAATGCATTGGATGGATTCTCGGGCATTGAGAAGGAAGGACGCTTTCAGAGGCGAAAGGCTATAGGGAGATATCGTCTGTGATCCATGGATCTCCGATCGGGAAACTGTATCCAAGCTCCGTGGCTAGTCTGCGGCTCTTTGGACTTTTCAAACTTAGCGAACTGAAACATCTTAGTAGCTAAAGGAAGGGAAATCAACCAAGACCCCATTAGTAGCGGCGAGCGAGAGCGGATTGGGGGTTTGAAGAAAAACAAACACGAAGCTTCGTTCCTTAGCAAAGTGTTCACTTCTTTTTTGCCAGGTTTTATTCGATTTGTTGTGGATTGGATGATGGAAAAACCAGAAAGCTACGACTTCAAAGCTTACCTTATTTAGAAAAGGAGAAAGCGGGGCGGAGCTTGAAGAGCGAAGCGAGCCGCGCTAGCCTAGCAATGTTTTTCAGCAGCAAGTTACGGTCTAATGACCCGCAATCTAGGTTGGGGCGAAAACTCCAAAATTCAAAATGTTGGTTAGGGTTCCAAACCTTTCTCTCATAATAAGGTAAGCTTTCACGCCGCCGCCCTTTAAAGGAGCGGGCGTAGTAATTGTAATTGTGAAAAGATTGGAAGATCTGGCCAAAGAAGGTGATAGCCCTATAGATTCGTTCCCATGATTTGATCCTTCCCAGTAAAATGCGGCGTGATCGAATTCTGATCGCTTTTACACGAGAAAGAGGGACCACCCTTTAAGACTAAGTATTCCTCAATGACCGATAGCATATAAATACCATGAGGGACAGGTGAAAAGAACCCTATTTAAGGAGTGCAATAGAGAACCTCATATCTGATGCGAACAATCAGTCGAAGGAGCCGAGCTTAGAGCCTTTACTTTATGTAAAGAGCACTCACTCTAACCAATACCTTTTGCATGATGGGTCAGCGAGGAAATGGGAACAACGGCTTAAGCCATTAGGCGTAGGCGCTTTCCAGAGGTGGAATCTTCTTGTTCTTCCTATTTGACTCGAAAGCTATCGATCTAGCCATGAGTAGGTTGAAGAGAGCTCTAACAGGCCTTGGAGGACCGAACCCACGTATGTGGAAAAATACGGGGATGACTTGTGGCTTGGGGTGAAAGGCCAACCAAGATCAGATATAGCTAGTTTTTTGTGAAATCTATTTCACTAGAGCGTATGATGTCGATGGCCCGAGGTAGAGCACTCAATGGGCTAGGGTGGCCTTATTTCGCCTTACCAACCCCAGGAAAACTCCGAATACAGGCCTAGATCGTTTGTACAGATAGACTTTTTGGGTGCTAAGATCCAAAGTCGAGAGGGAAACATCCCAGATCATACGCTAAGATCCCTAAGCAATCACTTAGTGAAAAAGGAAGTGATCGAGCGATGACAACCAGGAGGTGGGCTTGGAAGCAGCCATCCTTTGAAAAAAGCGTAATAGCTCACTGGTCTAGCTCCATGGCACCAAAAATTTATCAGGGCTCAAGTGATTCACCGAAGCGACGAGACCTTGAAAGCTGCTTTTTCAAGTGTCAGTAGTGGAACGTTCTGTCAATCGGGGAAGGTTTTTGGTGACAAGACTTGGAGATATCAAAAGTGAGAATGCTGACATGAGTAATGAAAAATCCTGTGAAAAACACGATCGCCTGCCAATGGAAGGTTTTCTACATTTAGTCAATCTACGCAGAGTGAATCAGTCCCTAAGGAACCCCCGAAAGGGCTACCCTCTGATGGGTACACAAAAGTGACGAAGTTGCTTTGACTACAGAACCATGCCTGTCTGTTGGAGCGAATTGGATGATCGGCCGGAGGGCTTCCCCCTCTTCCCCTCACTCTCCTTTCCCTAATATGAACCTTGAGTCATCAATGCCTTTCTGATTCAGCCTGACCTGGTCTCCCTACGCGTCTGGCGCTTCAAAAGGTGAAACTCTCGGTCGTAGTTTAGCGACCTATCTTTAGTAATGGCCTTTAGTCTTTTGATTGGAGTAGGGGTCGCGAGCGAGCAGAGCATACCGCCCTTCCATAGTCACGAGTCTGTTTATAGTCGCGACTGTTTCATAGTCAACAAGGTTGAAACTTCCAGGAAAAAACTTCGAATTGAGAGGGCGATCCTCCCGGTGAACTGACCATTACCCAAACCGACACAGGTGAACAAGTAGAGTATACTAGGGCGCTTGAGAGAACCATGTCGAAGGAACTCAACAAAATGACCCCGTAACTTCGGATGAATGGGTGCTCTCCTATCTTTTGATTAGGAAAGTGGCACATACCAGGGGGTAGCGACTATTTAATAAAAACACAAGACTCTGCTAAGTGGTAACACGATGTATAGAGTCTGACACCTGCCCGGTGCTGGAAGGTCGGAAGGAGAAGTGTTATAAGATTTGAATGGAAGCCCAGTAAACGACGGCGGTAACTCTAACTGTCCTAAGGTAGCGAAATTCCTTGTTGCATAAGTTGCGACCTGCACGAATGGTGTAACGACTGCCCTGCGGTCTCCGGCATAGACCCGGTGAAATTGAAGTTCTCCGTGAATATGCGGAGTAACAACGGCTAGACGGTAAGACCCCGTGCACCTTAACTGTAGCTTCGCAATGACAACCTAATCGAATATGTAGGATAGGTGGGAGGTGGTGACACACAACAACCAATCTTGAAAGATCACTCTTTAGTCTAAGGATGCCTAACCGCCACATCGATCATTCGGGG